>JAQGAZ010003885.1:0-10037 GCA_034692225.1 Polydesmus complanatus
TAGAAATGACCGATACAACGAATTAAAGTTAGAAGTGATCGATACAACGAATTAAAGTTAGAAGTGATCGATACAACTAATTAAAGTTAGAAATGACCGATACTACGAATTAAAATTAGAAATGATCGATAGGCCCATAGTGAAATATAACGAAAAAGAAAAAAGATTATCGATACAAGGAATTACGATGGGGAAAAAATAAAATGGATGCAGTGAAATAACTTTCAGCCTAAAATGATCGATAGAACGAAGTAGTTGTAAGTTGTAGGTAAAAATGGCCAAGTTACTGATTAATTTTTTCCTTCAGAAATAATTTTGTCAAGTGGCACTAAACACTGGACTAAACTTGAGTTAGAAATTGAGGTTGATTGTAAGCGTAAGAAAAGTCAACACGTGACTAAATCAATAAGGTTTTAGTGCAGCTGCACCTTGACATCTTTCAATCACATCCACTAAATAAACCTCCAGATGCATACCGTACGTGTAGGGGGAGGGAGAGGGAGGAGCGTGACGTAACGAATGGATTGCCCTTGTTTCCGTTTTGACTCTTTTGAGCCACCAATCCTCAACCGAGATTAGTGCGTGTAATCCTCTGCCCAATCTTAATTGGATTCCAAAGCTCATTAGGAGATGAGCATCTATACAGAGTTTAGGAGAATGTCACGTGACGTAAGGGTGAGTAGGGGGTAGGTGTTGTGTTTACTTAAAACGTATTGAGAAAGTGGTCGTCATCATAAAAGCAGGCGTTTATTAGGGGTGAAGGAGTAGGGTGGGGGAACAATGGTTGGTAACAATGACCTCCCTTCTCTTTCCCTTCTTCAACTCAAACACTCTCTCCTTCTTTCCTATACATGTACTGTATTATATACAGTACATGCTCATGATTGTATTAAAATTCTCCTTTAAAATTCAAATGGTCGTTGAGTTCGAAAAACAGGACTTGTCTTCTCCTCGCTTCATTTACCTAAATTCGTCTCCTTTTATAACATTAATTTTACCTTAAATCTTTTTAAGTTTTGCAGTAGAATAGTTTTGAGTGAATTTAGTCAACGTAAAGTTCACTAAAACTAACTTTAAATTCTCAGAAAACATAGTTAAGTTTACTGAAAACAACATTAAGTTCACTAAAAACAACATTAAGTTCACTAAAAACAACATTAAGTTCACTAAAAACAACATTAAGTTCACTAAAAACATAATTAACTTTGTTAAAATCAACTTTAAGTTTACTAAATACAAAGTTTTGGCTTGCTAAGTTCAATAAAACCAACTTTAAGTGCACTAAAACTAACTTTAAGTTCACTAAAACCAACTTTAAGTTCACTAAAACCAACTTTAAGTTCACTAAAGACAAAGTTAAGTTTTCTAAAGGAAAAGTTTTGGCTTGCTAAGTTCAATAAAACCAACTTTAAGTGCATTAAAATTAAGCTTAGGGTTCTATACCTTAACCAAAGTTAATCAACTCCTTATCCTAAAGCGAAAATGTACAGTGGCTCAAATTGCAGGGGCGCAAAGAAGAATTTCAGACGTAAAAATTATTATTAAAAAAAAATCCATTTAAAAATAAAAAATATTTCTACAAAATAAAATAAATTTGGCTGTTGTTTCGTTATTTACATTGAGAGAGCCAAAAGCCTTTTCAAGGGCTGAAAAAAAAATTAATTTTATTTCTGTACACTGTACAGTGTGCACCTAAACTAACCATTATCCTGGTTTAATTTAGTGATCGAGTTTGTTGTAGGGAAAGTATTACGTCACGCTTTTCCTTTGAATTGAACAAGTCTTGTTTTTGCACTGCGCGAGGAGGTTGTTCTGCCTTTGATTGGTGAGGGGAGTAGCGGTTCTCAATGACACCACATGGCCCCCACCCACGCCCCCTCCGCCCCACTCTCTCTCTTTCTCACTAACGTCGTCTGCTGCTGCTCACTCATTGAATCTCATTCCTCCATCTCCGTTCAGTCTGCCAACAGCAGCCAACACAACGCCTCTCCTTCTCCGCTCTTTGCGTTGGGAATCCCGCTCTCTTCTCCCGGGAGAACAACCTAACTTAGAATTACGCGTGTTCGCTGCCAACGTACAAACCGCTTTCGCTGGATGTGATCCTGCCTTCGCCCCGGGACACCACTGCCAAATTCTAGTCGATATAAGGAGATCTATGTCAGCAGGTAAAAACACTCTTACTCTCTCTCTATGTGTGTACCGGTGCAGCGCCGGTTACCTTAATACTGTAGTTAAGTATGGTTAGTGGGTCATGAGTATACGAGGTGTGGGCAGAGGGCTTCTACAGGGTGACACCTAAACTCATCTACAGGGTGCTGAGGGTGGGGCTCAAAGTACACAAGTGTCAATTGGCTAATATTTATGACTTTTTTTCATAATTGTTTGGAAGTGTGAAAACATTTCATTATCTTTCGACGCTATAAAACGCTTTTACTTAACATTAGCTTTAAAAAAGGATTCAAAGCGAGTAAGCGCTTTCTGGTAGGAAAAGACGTGAATTGAACCTGATACGTTCCGCGCGCCATCTCAACTAAAACTATGCCTCAAGTGTAGATAACACTTTAAAAAAAAAGATGGAAGTAAATTTTAGTGGGCACCTAAAATGAAAAGATGCTTTACGTTTAGCGTAAGATGCCGTTACACGGTGGTTGGCAACGTGTGTCTCCCCTGCTGCGCACTCGCTTAATTTTGAATTGAATAATTAAGAGTGAATTAGGCCGGAAGTGAGCAACGTCGGCGATTGTCTACCGCTGGTGGCAGCCGCAAGTGGTAAAATTGAATGCCTTATAAAAAGTGAAGGTCAAAGTGCGCTCGAAATACAATTATTCTTTTTCAATGACTTTTGCTCTTCCATAATTATTATTATTATTATTAACAAATAAAGTGAATGAGAAGGGTAATTAAAAATTAAACGCTTATTGTTTTTGCGCGCATTTGTTCAGCGGAACCAATTCAGCCAATGAGTTTTTGAATAATTAATTATTATTTATAGAAAAGAAAAAGCCATTAAATTTACGATTTTAACCTTGGAGAGAAATTAATAATAATTAATTTTTTTTAATAATTTTTCATTCACACTTTTCAACTTTTGGTTAATTAATTTTAACTCGTTTCAATTGGAAAAAGAGGACATTTAAATTTCACGCTTATTCAATTCACACTTACGCTATGTTTGACGAATTAATTAATGGCCACAATAAAACTCAATTAGAAAAATACTTTTCATAATTATGTGGGTGACAAGTGGGCGCAAAACTTTATCACACCTTCCGCCATTGCTCACTTCCGGTTTAAGATGAAATTTGTAGTTTCTTTTTTTTATTTTGGGCTTTACTTCATTGTTTTTTTTTTTAGTTCGGAGTGGTTAGTGTAGTTCTTAGCTTAGTGAGTAAAATTCTTTTCTTAGTGAGTGAAATTCTTGTTTTACTAAGTAAATTTTATGTTTTAGTGACTGAAATAATTGTTGTAAGGAGAGAGATTTTGTTTTAGTGATTTATTCTTAGTTTAGTGAGTGAATACTTTAGCGTGCGTTATTTTAAGTTTAGTGAGCGTTGTTTAAGAGTTTAGTGCGTGGGTTAAGTGAAAATGATTAACTACCGGAAGTGAATGATTAGACTTATCCAACGTGCATAATTGCGGAGGGCGGGTGAGCCTGCTCAACCTTCTCCGTTCGCGTCCCAGCGTTGTCTTTTATGGGGTTTTCGACTGCACTTTTAGTGCTCTCTCCATCTGTGCAAATAGTACGCAGAAGCACGTTTTATTATCATTGCTATTCTTATTATTTTTAGTTAGAGGTGATTAGGTTACCCTTAAATCATCCGCTCCCACGCCACTCTTACGCAACTTCCGGTTAAATAAATTCGAAGAATGTTTATGCTAATTGAAGAAAGTGACACACTAACTTTTCCTTCTTACTGTACCACCTACGCTGCGCTACAGTTACACCGGAAGTTGACTTTCAGTAGGTGTTCACTCACTCACTCATCCCGGAAGTGACGCAACTCAAATCTGAAATTCTATTATTGTTATTGCGCTTAGAAATATTTCAATAAAACGAAATTTACTTAAAGTTCAATGGAACGAAATGGAGAAGAGATTTAAGTGAAATAATAGCTTAACGGAAGTAGAATTAATTCTTTTTTAATTTCTAAAGTTGGCCATTAGTATTGACGTGGGAAAATGAGTCTTTATTAAGGCTTTTATTTGTGTTGTTTTTTGTTTGAAGAGAGGCGCTCGGTTCAATTATCCTAATCCTATTTGTTTGAACGGTGACGTCTCACTCCTAGGGGGGGAGTCACGTGTGGTGTCACTCGTAATGTCGCTCGGAATGCCACGAATTCAAATGAGATGAAAGTGGAGCGTTGAGTCTAGGGTTTGCGCCACACGTGGTCCACTCCTGACCTCATTCCGCCCTGGTCAGACTCTACTCGGGCCGAGTGAAGGGGAGGAGGGGAGAGAGTCAGGGTGGCATGTGGTCTCCATGTCAACCGACGAGAGAGCCTCAAGGACTAATTTAATGGTAAACAACGCCCTAAATATCGCCTTTCATCGGCGTTGACATGGGCTTTGAGGGAGGAGTGGAAGCCCTAGAGTATGGTGGCTCAGGAGGCTCAATCAAAAAAAAAAAAAAATTTTTAAAAAAAAATTTTCAAGAAAAAATTTTCAAAAAAAAATTTTCCAAAAAAAAATTTTCAAAATAATTTTCAAAAAAAAATTTTAAAAAAAAAATTTAAAAAAAAAATTTCAAAAAAAAATTTTCAAAAAAAAAATTTTTTTTTTTTTGGTTGAGTTTTCTGGGTCACCATACTAGAGCGACATCTTCTTAAGGCCTGCCCTGCTATTGACGACACGATACTACTGGAAGTGACTCTGTCCTTAAATGCTTTTAAACAAAATGTCGCTTACTATTCGAATCTTCTGCTGTTGGCGATCAAAATAAGTGAAAGAAACTTAAAAAGTCAGTTTTTAAGAGCTTCAACTTGACTTTTGAGAGTCTGTTTTCTGGCGCCTCTTCTCACTCCCTCCATTCCCCCCTCCCCCCTTTCAGCTTCATGGAGAGAGTTCATTTTGGTCTTTTAATGTAAAGTTTTCTATTTTGCCTTAATTTGTTTAAGCGAACTAAATTGAAAGATTGACTAGTGGAGAGCCTTTACGTATGACACTGTATGCGGCACTCACGCGTGAAAGTGATTTTAGTACGGTCAAGTTGTTGTAGGTTTGGCATGCAGTGATTTTAGTGGAGTCTAAAGTAATTTTAGTGTAATCTAAATTAATTTTAGTGTAATCTAAATTAATTTTAGTGTGGTCTGAAGTGATTTTAGTGAGATAGATACTGATTTAATGGTATTGAGGGTGACTTTAGTGTGCCTTAAAGCGTTCCTTAAAGTATTTGTAGGCTATTACTGTTATTTTTATCTTTCAATATCTTTTTTATTTTTGTTTAGGTTTTCGTTCCATGGTTTGGATGCGGGCGGTGGCGCTGCTGCTGCTGTTGGGCGGATGGGCCTTGCCAGTGACGTCATCGCGCGCGCTCATGTCGCAGATCTGCAACGCCGAGAACCGCGTCATCTACTGCACGTGCGACCCTTCGGACTACGACATCGAGTCGGTGGACTGCGTGCTGCTGGCGGAAGTGCGTTCGCCGGAAGACGCCATCTGGCGGGTGTTCAGCGTGAGTAAAGGGCTCAAGGACATCCGCCTCAGCTCTCGACCGGAAGGCCTGTTGAAGTACCTGCCCGAAGCCATGTTCGATCAGCCTCAGGCGCGCGTGGTTTACGTGCGCCACGGCCACATCCGCCGCCTGCCTACTTCCGCCTTCCGCAACTCCTCCTCCCTGCACAGCCTGGACCTGAGCAGCAACGGCATCCAGCAGCTGGAGGCCCACTCCCTGGCTCATCTGGCCGCCCTGGAGGAGCTCATCCTCAGCGAGAACGAACTTCCGCTCGTCCGCCGGAAGACTATCCAGCACTTGCCCAACCTCAAGCTGCTATCCTTAGACCGGAACCGGATCTCCAGCATCGAGAACGGCGCGCTGGACACTCTGAGCCGCTTGAGCGAACTGGAGATCAGCTCCAACCGCATCCGGGACTTAAAGTCCGGTTTCTTCAAAGGTAAACAACTACAACTTCCGCTTATTTATTTCTAGAAATTAAATTTTTTTCGACGCGTGTTTAGGGCTGACCGGCTTGACCCGTTTGGATTTGGGTCAGAACCTGATCGAGCACCTTCCGGCCCACGTGTTCCACGAGTGTCCGCAAGTGCGGGAGATCGTGCTCCGGGACAACGCCATCCTCAGCATCGATAAGAACGCGCTGAAGGGGCTGAAGAACCTGTACACTTTGTACTTGAGCCGCAACCGCCTGACCAAGATCCACCCGCACACCTTCCGTCTGACGCCCAGCCTCATGTACGTGGACCTGCGCTCCAACCAGCTGGAAACCCTCACCCAGCACACGGTGCAGCCCCTCAACCTCACCAACAACGTCACCAGGATCTACTTGGAAGGTCAGTCACGCTCCTCCCTTTCCTTCCCTCTTTAATTACTGCTTTTCTATTCATCTATTGGGTGACGTTCAATTCAATTTTAGTATCTGTTACTTTAAAATGGCGTTCTATTTGATTTTGATGTTTCTATAAGAAAATGTGTCGTCAATGACGTTGTAACTTCTTTTTAATGTGGGGAGCGGGTGACGTTTTTGAAGCTATGAAAAGCGTTTCAAGTAGTTTTTTGAGATAATGAGCGCGTTGTATTGCCGTTTTAAGATTTGATTAGTGTTTTTAGTGACGCTTGTATGGCTCGCAAAAAGCGTTATAAATTGTGGTTTTTGGTGAAACGTATTTTGAATGACGCTCTGGGAACGTTTTAGTGACGTATTATAATGCGAAAAGCGTTTTTAAGTACTGTTATAATTTTATAAATGTTGCGTTCTGGTGACGTGTCAGTTTGTTTAATTCTAGGGTTTCTGCTGATAGACTACATATAAATGGGTTTCCAGTGACGTCTAGGTGCTATTATAGGTTTAGTGGCGTTTTTAGCTGCGAACAGCGTTTTAAAATTTATGAAACGTTACTAGTAACGTAAGTGTTTTAATTCGAAAATATAGTCGTGAGTGACGTTTTCACACCTGTTTTTTTTTTATAAAAATTATTAGTGACGTTTTCTTAGCTTAGAAGTCGCAATTGGAGATGTGACATCGCTGTAGATTTGAATAGGGTTTTAGCGACGCGTTTACAGCTGTGTTAAGCTTTTTATTACGCGTTTTTTTTTTGTGACGCTCTGAAAGTGGCGCATTCAGATATGAAAAACTACGTTTTGAAGTTAAAAATACGATGGTTTTTTTGGCGTATTTCGATTGCATACCGTAACGATTTGTAGTGACGGTTTAAATGTAAATTTCCAACGTTGTAGCTTTGACTGATGCTGCGGTGACATTACCGGGACCGGAAGTTAAGCCATAAAAGAGTAAAATAAGCTTTTTGTAATTTCGAGTGACGTATTTTTCCGTTAGGAGCGCTGATAGAACGTAGAGAGAAAAAAAAGCCCACGTATTTTATATAATGGTTAATTTAGTTGTTCGCCGCTGGTGACGCTAACCAAAACAAACCTCACCCCTCGTCGGATGCACATGGAGGGAGGAGAAAGCATCGTCTGCTAATAACAGCTTTCACTTTAATTGCCTCACAAAACCTTTTTCCATAATACATTAAATATAATAATACACTCATCATCAGACATGGAATAATAATAATAAAAAACGAAGGGAAAAAGAGTAAAAAAAAAAAAAAAAGAGCTGTAAAAAGGCTTTTTAGCGCCTTTCATTCTCCGTCACTCCCTCTCAATCTATCCCTCTCCCCGTCACTCTCTCGAGGCTCTCGTAATCTCCATTTCGCCGCTTGAATAGCTCGTTAGCCCCGGGGACAACTCTTCCCTCTCTCTCAACGGTAACACTTTTCATGCTTGGCTAATTAGTGACGCTTCAAATGGTCGAAGGAATTTTTAGTGCGCGACCAGCTCATTATTCATCTCTTTATTATTATTATCAGAGAGAAGAAAAAAAACACGTTTTTACGCATTTTAAATATTTTCATTAAAAAACACGTTTTTTAAGCTTTTAGTGTGGGTTTTAGTGAATGACTTTACAATTTAGTGACGTTTCAAGTCTACTGAATAAGCAATTAGTTTGTCTTATTCTTAAGAATCGCTAGTTTTTAGTGACGTCTTCAAGTTTTCAAAGGTTTTGTAAGAGAGTTTTTAGTGGTGGTGTTTACGTGGTTTTAGTGAACTTTGGACTTTAGTGAGCTTTCGGTTTTAGTGACGCTTGTCTTTTTCTTTTGTGCAGTCGTTAAGAGTGCACTCACCCGCCATAAGTCAACGTCGTATTTCTTAAATGAAAGCCAAAATATTATCTTAAGGGCGGGCGTACGTTTAGGGTGGGTTGACGCGGTTGAGTGCGCGCGTGGGGTGACGTCATGCCCGACGCTTAAGTGCGGTGAAATCGCGATTCGCGTCGCCTTCTTAAACGACCGGATTTGCTTCACTAAACTTCCGCTTTGTATTTTTAACTTTTTAGTTCATTTTTTTTTCTTTCAACTGAAAATGTCGTTATAGCGAAACTGTTCGTTGACGTAATGTTGTTGTTGTTGTTGATGTAAGGGATTAGTATTGTTTTCATGTTTTTGTTGACGAGCGTTATTAGTATCGGCTTTAGTGTACCCCTCACCTATGGCTCTCCCTAAACCCAGGGGGCGGAGTAGTTTGGTCGTAAATCAAGCGCTAGAGAATGTTGATGGGTGTCGATAGGGGGCGCTTCCAAGGTGAGCCCTGATTTATTCACTAGCGTCCACCCTACTAAAACGTTTAAGTAAGGAGGATTAAGCGAGTCCGACTTAACGACGCCTCACTTGGGAAATTATTATTAGTGGAGAAATTCCTCATTTTTAATCACTCAACTTCAAGGTTTTTTTAATTTCGTTTAATTTACGTGTTTTTTTGGGTCACAAAATCAATACTAAAATTTAAATAAAATTTCAAAGTGACGAAAGAGTTAAGTGTTCGCTATATATAGGTTTTTATTGAATTTTATTTAGAATTTTTTTAAAGGCCAATTAAATTTAAAATTTTCAAATATTTGGCTGTTCACTCTCACCGGTCAACATATGGAGGTTTCTAATTTAACTTTTATCTTAAAATTAACAATGTCCGCTTTTCACAGGTTTTGATACATTTTAGTTTTTATTATTTCTTTTTTGACATAATCAAAATACAGTTTTTTTATTGTTATGGATGCGTTCAACTAATGGAGGGTGGGTTTCCAAACTCAGTCTAAAATTACGGAAGAGTGTCCGCTTTATACAGTACAGTTTTTTCAGATTTGTTTTTATTTTTGTCTTCACTCAACTTTTTTTTCTTTTTAAAGTTGAAACGCAAAGAAAAAGAATAAAGCAAAAGTTAATTCTAATTACAACGAAAAACAAAAGCGAAATGAAATGATAATTGTAAGCGAAGCCAATGCAATTACCACATGAACTTCCTCCTCCTCTCTCTTCCCCCCCCCCCCCCACCACCCCCTCGCACTACAACCCACTTTTAGCATCCCTTTCCAACTCCCTAACGTTGAGTTTGGTAATGAAGTGGATGAAGGAGGCGTTGATAGGGGAGAGAGACGTTGTTGTTTCTGACTTAATCTACGGGATTTGTTTTGTTTTCAACAACAAAAGTCGTAGGGGGCGAGAGTAAGGGAGTGGGTGGTGGTGGGGGGGGGGGGGTAATCGAGCGGAGAAGAAAAAAGGAAATTCCGGGATTTCCTTGTGCCAACCGCCGACCTTATATCATGTGTTGAAACACAGCCAAACGCCCCTCCCCTCCCCTCTCCCTGTCTTCCCCCACCCATTCTTCAACTCCCACCCACTTTCATCGCCCGCTTTAGTAAGGATAACTCTGCCCTTTTATTATACTGTAATAATTACAGTGGAATCCGCTTATAACGATCTTCAAGGGACCGCGAAATCTGATCGTAATAACCGGATTTTGTTATATC
>JAQGAZ010003886.1:0-10037 GCA_034692225.1 Polydesmus complanatus
TCCGAATCTTTCAACTTCTGGATGTTTCTTAAGTGGAGTCGCTCATTTTTCCGGAACTCTAACTTCTATCGATCTATCATCTAGAAGTTAAGGCAAGTGGAGGACTGACATAAGTTACAAATTTTAAAATTAACAAAAATCGCGAAAATCAAACTTTAAAACATTAAAATAAATGCCAGTCTTACGAAGCTAACACATGCGGGAATTAAGTAAAATTGCACATAAAACAGTTGAGGAGCAAGAGCTTCTCAACCAACTTGAAGAGAGGAAAATACTAAATAATTTTGGTGGAGAGGATTCGCCTATTTATACTCATGCCACAATGTTGCCAGACAACAAGTTGTCATGACTACCTGAGGCTAGCAAAACAGGTAAATCCAGCATCCATCACCAGGAAAGGGGTGGGAACAGGATATGTCCTTTTCACCCCTTGACCGTTTAGACAAAAGAAAAAGATAGACAAAGAAAAGAAAAATACAAAAATAATAAAATTCATAAACCTAACCCACATGAAATCTAAGTCTTTGAATAACTTCCGCTCTAAGGATTCAAACTAAGAGTCAGAATACTCATTGTATGCTGTATTTAATTATCTTCAATTCAAAGTATAGATAAAGAGAATCGCACCTTAGATGATGAAGCTATGCATGACCCAGACTTTGCATAAGCAAATGCTTTATCTTAGTACCAAGCCCCGACTTTGCACCGCTGTAACTCCGGGGTTTATTGCCATCCATGGACATCCTAGGGCTTGTTGGAAGCGCATACACTTCCTCTTTCGAATGAGCCTTCATAAATAAAAAAAATAATTAATAAAATCATTAATTAATCATGAAAGTAACCCAATCACCACAAGAGACATAATAAAATAACCTAAAGTACATAAAATAACCAACAAAATGAAGTTAACCTGAGTCAAGTGATAAAATAATGTTTACCTGCATTTTCAATGCATTAACAACATTAATCTAAGTTACATAACAGTTAATCGAATTCATAAGTGTTTGATATGCTTGTGAAGCATTATGCCTACATAACTTAAAATTTAATCAGAAAATTATTACTTAACAGTTTAATATAAATAAGTAATATAATAAGGAAAGAGATAGAAATTAGGTAGAAAAAGCAGGATATAAAATAAGAGCCCTTCAATGCATTAGAGGTTGTTCACCTCAACAAAATGATGCAGCAACTTTTACAACTATCTTTTTACAGCCCCTTTCATTCAGTACTGAGAGTACCTTCAGCAAGGGTATTGATGAATGAAAACTTTTACTACTAGAATAAGATTCACTTTTAAGTAGATTCAAGTAAGCATCCATCAAATTTAATGCAAAATAAGAGATTGCAGAGTGCTAAAATTGATTCAATAATTACACAACATTCACCAATTATTTTGTAATCAATGACCACTTCTCCAATCCGATTTTTATTACTAAAAAAAATCGGCTAAAATTAGGTCCGAATGCGAACGTTGCAATATGCGCGTTTTTCTCTGTATTTTCAAAGGCCCCAGGCTGTTTTAATGCTAACTTAGGGCATTAGAAATTAACAAAATTTTATTTAATTAAAAAGGAAAGAAATATAGAAATTATTAAAGTGAAGAAAATTAGTAAACAAAAATTTAAATGGAAATTTCCTTAACACACTTGAACTTGTTATGACTCATAGGAGGTTGTGACTCATCCGCAACACAACAAAAAAATCGTCCATATAATAAATTGCAACCCCACCACCAATTTTAGGGAATAACTGCTAATAGCTGGTAACTCTATAATGTTGCTAGCCCACGTCTCATGTAATAAAATAATACATGTATTTGATGAGTTCGGAATATTGTTAAAATAAGAACTAATAAGATCAACCTTACTAAAAAACCCCTGCACATTTACTGAGATTATACAAACTCTGTTTATTTTTTGAGCAAACTCAGAAGAAAATTTATTGTTATCAATAAGAGAGAAAAATGGATAGGAGTTTACAGTGTTCACAGTGATCAGAAATATTAGTAATCATTATAAAGAAAGGAGCAAACTAAAAGAATCTGGGGTATTTTTTTTTTATCTTTACCGGAATTTTACTAGAAATCAAAGGTGCTAAGTCAGGTGGGTTGTCCTGTAAACAATCAGATTGTGTTAACATCAACGACACCGTGATCTTTATCGGTGCCTGATGCTAACAGGACCTCATCATCAGAATTAGTTGACGTACTTGCAGTCGATGACTCACTGCCATGAGAGGCTTTTTTTGTTGGAGTGAACGAGGGTCTCCCACCTTTAAAATGTCGAAAACGAGTAGTTTGAAGCCCTTGAATTTCTCTAATTACTCCGAAATCACTCTCATAGACTTTACCATTTGCATAAAGTTTAGGATCTCTTAAATTAAAATTAGTTAATCCTTCCCCAATAGGAGCTCCCCCTCGATGCAACAGCATCTTAGTGCAACAGCATCTTAATGCAACAGCATCTTAGTGCAACAGCATCTTAGTGCAACAGCATAATTGTTCTTTGAATTTCGCTTTTACCATCATAAAAAATCCCATATTCCTTCCTCCTCCTAATGACAGACATCTTTTCTCGATGATTGATAAACTCTGCCACAACTGTGGAGCCACTCACATTTAAACTTGCAAACTACATAGGCTTTATGGAGGGAGGTGATCTTAATTTTTAGGGATTCCTCGATAGTTTGACTTACTGCTTTCATACAATGATCTCCACGTCTCGACTCAACCAGTAAACTGGAAATCCATAAATTGCTTGCTCTACGCACATCCTCAAAAGCACTTACTGTCTTGCGCAGCTCATACGACATCTCAATTAAAGTCTGACACTTTGCATTAAGTTTAACATGAGCTTTCACTTTACGAGGTTAAGGCAGATAAATAGGGTTTAACTTTTTCTCCAACAGAATATCCTACTTATTTAAGTGGTCGCTAAGCTGTTTAGCAATGGTATCAGTCATACTAATACAGAAAAACAAAATTATGCGTGCTGGGGAGCTACTTGCCCAGAACAGTACACAGATAAAAGTAAAAAGAAAAAAAAAACCATTATTTATGTATATTTATTTTTCCAGTAATTTAGACAAAACGATTCCTACAGCAACCGTGCGTTATAGCAGCAAGCAGCCCCAGTAATAAATGAATCAGCATGAAAAAGCAAACGAAGAAAGTCGAGAGTACGATGAATCACTTTAAGTCCAAAGATTAATGACCAAATGAAAAAAAAAAAGATTTATGCCCCTAGCAGAAAAAATCAAATTCTAAACATAAAATAATCAGACTTTAGAATATAGTCACCATATAAACGGATTGACATACCACTCAATGCAAATAATCAATGTATCACAACACTAATTGATACAGGAAGAAGGGCAAGGTTGAAGACGATATGCACCCCAGCAACAAACTCAACACACTCATCAGCTCAATAGAATGCATAATGAAAGCCAAAATGAGAGCACGCAGACACACGACTGTTAACATTGCTGATCGCTGCGCTACCACACCACCACCCACCCGAACTACCCCACTAGCATCCCAGGTTCATAGTTAACATATAATGGAAAAAGCAAAGAAAATATAATAAAGAAAATAGAAACTAATAGACAAAAACAACAGAAAATGAAGTAGCAAATGCTGCCAATCAGAATAAAAGTGAACTCACGCTTATTGAAATCAGAATACCCAGATTTGAGTATATCTATTAACACCTCTACAATTATTAATTAGTAACTAGTAATTAGATAATTACAACGCTATCTTCTTGGTCAAATCAGCATGTGTCCATTAATTCGCAAAGTCCAACCTATGAGAATCACAGTACAGTAGTAAGACGATCTCAGAAACTGCATTCACTGCAAAATAAATATAATTATATAAGACAAAACAATTCCAACAGCAACCACGCGTTATAGCAGCAAGCAGCCCCGGCAACAAATAAATCGGCGTGAAGAAGCAAACGAAGAAAATCGAGAGTACGATGAATCACTTGTAGTCCAAAGATTAAAGACCAAATGAGAAAACAAGATTTATGTCCCAAGCAGGAAAAATCAAATTCACTCGATGCAAATAGGCAATGTATTGCAATGATAATCGTTACAGGAAGAAGGGCAAAGTTAAAGACGATATGCACCCCAGCAGACAATTCAACACACTTTCATCAGCTCAATAGAATGTATAAGTTCGCCTTATACAGAGTTCGCTTTAAACAGGTTTTCTACTGTAAATAACAGCATTACATAAAAAAAGGACGAAACTAAAAGTAACATCACCAGGGTCACTGTTTTCAAAGCCATCATACACAAATTAGCAGAAGGCTTTTTAGCTATGGACCATTCTCACCAGGTGCCCTTCCACTTCCCTTTCTCCCTCTCTTTTCATTCACTTCATTATTGCAGTAGTAAAACTACCTCTTCTCCATTCGATGAAAAGGTCAGCCGAAATTGAGGTCAGGCAAAAGAACTTGTCTGCAGTTTGTGTTACATTTCATTCGCTTCAGTCAGTAGATGTTGTTGCAAAGTAACTGTCTTGAGGGACCTAAATTATTGTGATTTCTTTAAAGAGAAAAGCCAAATTTTTCTGATGTAAACTGTGAAAACAACAAAAGGTAATAAACATTATCATTTTTTTAAGAAAAATTTATGGGAATCATAAAAGTGTACTGGTAATAATAGAATATGTTGCAGTCCAAACTAGTATTTAATCAATACCAGTTTTGCTTAGGCAGAACAGGTATTGACTAAATACTAGTTTGGACTGCAACATATATAAATTAAAAAAGGATTTGAGCTACTAGTTTAAAGTTTTTTTTAAAAAAAAAAATATTGTGATTTAGAAATATTTTTAGTCTTAATTTTAATAATTAAAATGTTCGCGTCCCAAAATGTTGATCACAAACAAGTTACTTTCCCCTTCCTACTTTTTTCATCTCGCAGTTGCTACTGGGAACCCTCTATACTATTGACGTTTCTTTGTGATAAATTAATTAATGATTGGCATTAAGTTTGACCATTTAACTTTTCATAAAAATAATTTAAAAAAAATGGTTAATGAATATTTTTATTAATTAATTAATTATTTTTATTGCCAATAATTTTTTAGTGAAACGAAGGATAGGGCTTATTATGTCTATGTCTGGTCAGTATTTCTATATTACATTTTTAATAAAAAAAAGTTATTTTAATTATAATTGTATTTATTTTTGAAACAATTAAAGAAAGTCAACTTTTATTTAAGTGTGTCGATGAGGTCGACGAATATAAATGTCAAATGTGTAGTCAAGGGCCTATCTGCCTCAACTCTACAGGAAATGGACACAAAGTGTGATATGATTGCATGTCTCTGTTTAAAGTGGACACAAACACTGTCTGTCCACTTTTGACCTGGAAACTCCCCTCTCACATGGCCAGCAAAATTAAAGTTATAAAAGTATTAATGAATTTCGTTTTAAATATTAAAAAACCTTTTTTAAAAATAATTATACTCAATTTTAACTAGTAGGATGCAGTGATGAAAACGCAATTAAGGAGGTATAATTTCAAAATGTAATTGAATTTTAAAATTACATTTTTAATTAATTTCCTCCCCTCCTTCTCCTCCCCCATAAAATATTTAGGTTAAAGGGCAGTTTATATCTCTTAAACAAAACTGATAAATTAGCCACGAATGCAAGTAAAATGAAATCAAATGTAAAGGATTTCAAGTTGGAAATTTTGAAAGAGATGCAGATGGATCATGAGGCTAAAGGCGATCATCAATTGAAGGTGGAGGCCCTAATGACCAAGCTCTGTTCAATCAAAAATGAATCAAAAGGGCTGAAAAAAAAGATAAACGAGCAGTCAGAAGAGTATAAAAATCTTAAGACAAAGAATGAGAAATTTATCGTGGAGAATATGGATTTAAAAGGAGACTTGAAGAAAGTGGAAGATGAGTTAGAAAGCTTTCAATTGTCTGCCACATTAAACAACCAACAATTAAAAGAGAAAATGTTTCTGATGGACTACTCTCTTCCTTACCTAGACTCTTCCTTGGTTCGTACAATTTTAATTAAAACAGCTTTCTCAATCAGTAAAATCAAATCTTATATAAGTCTTAATTACAGATGAATGCCTTCAACTTGATAACTTAAAATGATCGATTCCAACCAGCACTAACTTGGAAAATTAAGGGGATTAAAGAGAAAATGGAAAAGAAGATATTTAACCAGTGGAGCCATCTGTTCCATTAGACCGGATATCCCATAAAAGCTAGGGCTAAATTGGTGTTAGATGATGACTGTTTCCATGCGTTTAGAAGATGCTAGTAACGTGGCAAATAAGAAAAATGTAAAGCTTCCACTTGTTGCTTATTTTCTACTTAAAAATCAAAACCCCAATGTAATGGGCCAACATAAAATGGCACAACAGTACCATGTATTCTCTTATAAACTTAAAAGTGTCGATAAAGAGAATTAGATTTTAGCTCATAAAAGCTGGTTCACTCTTAAATCGTTCAATGTGGATGATACGGGAATTGTCGAGATCTTCATGGAAACACCCCCCAAGTGGGATCAACAGGTCCATTCGCGTGCACAGGTTTTGAATTGGGTTATGAAGGACTACAAGAAAAGGCAATTGCTTCAAGATGAATGGTTGATACATTATCAGGAAAGCCCACACTTCTACACAGCTCCCGAGGGTTACAGAGTACAAGTACTTTTGGGACTAAATGACTTAGAAAAACATAAAGGAAAATGACCCAGCATTTATATTACTTTTGTTTGTAGTGAATATGACCAATTTTTAATTTTAATTTTAATTGAAGTAACTTATTATTTTAATGCTTGATTTCAACAGTAAAATTTTGATGTGTTTTTATAAAAACAATAGTAAAATCTTGATGTGTTTTTATAAAAACAATAGTAAAATCTTGATGTGTTTTTATAAAAACAATAATGCTTTTGCTAAAACCATTATTGCTTTTGGTTTATAAAAAAAATACAGTAAAACCTGTTTAAAACGAACCCTTGGATAACACGGAACCCTGTAAAATCGTGCAAAAAAATTTGCAAAGGTAAAGATAAAACGGCTATGTGGTGTATAACCTGTCCAACACGGAAACAGAATTTCAATTTTTTTGAGCATGGTTTTCCCTTTATTTTTTTAAAAAAAATTTGAATAAACGACTTAGCAAAAACTTTAATAATTCAAGAAAAAATAATGTTGTGCAGTTATGTTTGATGACTGGAAAGTACTAAGCTAAAGGCATTTTTTTTTCTTTGGCTTTTAGCTTTATATTTTTGCTAACTCATCCAATGTAGTGTTTTAAACAAAATAATGAAAACGTGAGGTTTGCATGGAAATCACTATATTAAAGTTAGTTGTGTGAAGAAATTTGAAAAATAAGCAGTATTAAATAATATTAGTGATAAAACTGACTACCTGCATGATATAACTTGCTACCTAGTAGCAGTATAATAGCACTGTCATGGAAACCACGGTAGTGAAGGCTGTATGATTTGAAGATGAAGATTTGTCCTGGATTAGTCTCTTTCTTCAGCACATTAACTCCAAAAACTTATGGCACTGTTAGCTTCCAAACAGTGAACAGAGACAAGTACATTGAAATAAGAGGCAATATAATTGCAAGTTCAGGGTGATTCCAGTAAGTTATAATTTTTTTCCTATTTGCATTGAATTTTTTTTTTAAAATTTATAGGCATGGAGAATTCAGCAACCTAGCTACCTTAAAGATAACCTTAATGGAAGATTTTCTTTTAGGATTAGAAGTAAGTACTTGTAAAAAGTAGTTGTTAGAAAATACCAGTCATTCGATGCCTTAAATGGTTTTGTGCAACAATTGTGGTGGTTGTGTGGTAAGGGCACTACTAGTAATCAACTTCTGACAGTTAAAAACTGCCGGATCACTGCGAAGACCAAAGCAATGAGGCTGACTGAATTTTTTTCATGTTGTACTTTTTAATGGCTAAAGGAGAAACAGTAAAACTACCCAAGTGAAAAAAGTCTGAAAAAGTCAAACAAAAGTCATTTTGTGTTATAATTTATTTAGGTAAAGGAAAAAGACTGAGAATTTGTGAAGTGGCCAGCATCTAAAGCGCCACTGACAGTGCCACATAAACTATTTGAAAAAAGAATACAAGATACTTTGACTGGAATTAAAAGATTTTGCATGCTTTAAGTATGATCTAGTGTACTTCAGCTCAACAATAGAAATATTGCAGTTAATAAAGCCAAAGAAAATCACCATTAAGGCTATGCAGTGATTTGTCACCAGTCAGCTCTAATTACAAATTAATATTCAATACCATAAAATAAAATGTGAAGATTATTGGTAAATGTGCACATGTATTGAAAATTTCACTACTCTGCAAATGCAAACTATTAACATATCCTGTACAAATGCAGAAAGGATCAGGAACTGCAGAGCCACTAGCAGCACTACCAGCTGAGCTCCTGGAAGTCACAAGATTATTTGCTAGACAAGCTCTTGGCTGATCTACCAAGAGAGCAGCCAGCCAAGCTATGGGGAGAGCAACCAGCTGAGCTATGGGTAGAGCTAACATCTCAGTCCCACACCAACTAGACAAATTTTGAAAGCCCAAATACTGCCTGTGGCCTTTCAACAAGTTCTGGGGGGAAAAGTTGAAACAAGGTTCAGTAGTGACTTCAGGTGGAAAATGAAACATACTTAACCCTACACTGTGTCTTTTGATTTATGAAAGTTTTATGCCTAGATTGATTTCTAATATAAATTTTTTTTTTATTTCCATATAGGAAATGCCCGCAAAGATAAATGGTGAGTGTGTGGAGCAAAAACTTCAAAAAAGATCTGAAGCAGAAAGAAGTAAGTTCTAATCATTTTGCCATGTAAAAACAGAATTATGTGTAATGTATCAAAAACCTTTTTTTTTTAGATATTATTCAATAACTAAAAAGCCTTTGGGAAGCTGCATTATTATTGTGAACAGTTTTGGAAAAGAAGTAGTAAAAGCTGCTGGAAGTAAGTTAAATTTGAAACCATATTAACTTTTGACAAATTTATTGATTTGATTTTAGATGATCTCATGGCATTCTTTACAAAAAGAAATTTTATTGTGAAACTACATGAGAATCTCACTCATGATGAAATGATAACAGCTCTGACAAAGATAGCATTAAGTATAATCTAGTGTACTTCAGCTTAATAATAGAAACATTGCAGTTAACAAAGCCAAAGAAAATCACCATTAAGGCTATGCAGTGCTTTGTCACCAGTCAGCTCTGTTGCAAAAAACCAAAGCAATGGTGCTGACTATGGATTATTATTGCATTAGGATTACTATATTTTCTTTGATCTTATAGTAGGGTCTTGCTCTTTAAGCGCATAAGCTCATCTGCAAATTTTAATGGAATTATGAATATTTATTTAGTCACTATTGGTACGCAATTTATTAAAGGCAGGAGAGTGATTAATTAGCTTTTTCAAGGTGGAAAGTGACTAATTAGCCTTCTTATGATGGCAAGCAAGTGACCAATTAGCCTTCTCAAGGTGGAGTGACTAATTAGCCTTCTCATGGTTACGGTTACTAAGCAATGATGGGTGAAATAATAGGAGAGAAAGGGGGTGGGCACAGTGGTAGACCATCTCCTCGTGGTGTGCCTTTGGTCTTGCTGAGTCTACCATAAATTGAACAATTGACATCTTGGATCTCTTGCAAAATCATTCTACTGTGGTACTTGCTCTTAAATTTGCTAAAAGTGCTAATTTGCCAAGGTAAACTTTTTAACTATTAAATTTTGAGAGGAGGAAAAAAGTTGCAAACATTAAACTTATCTAATTTTTTTTCATTTCTAGTTTTTTAGGTTTTGTGCTGGAGTTTTCACATGGGCTACTTTTTTTTTATTACTACTACTGTATTCAGGGTGGAAGAAAAGTCGATAGTGAGTTTGCGCAAAACCTCCCGTTACCTTATTTCTCTTGTTACCTAAAGTTTGTGATGCGGCATCCGCTTTTTAAAAGTGTTGAAATTTTTAAGCTAAGGAATGAAGAGAACCAA
>JAQGAZ010003887.1:0-10035 GCA_034692225.1 Polydesmus complanatus
TAAGTGTCCCACTTAAAATTTACATTGAAGGTTGCCCCTTCCAAAGGGTCAACCTTAACATTTACAACCTTTCCTACGCATGCGCACTCTACACATAAACATTGCATGTGTGAGATGTATTTTTCTTAGTATCTAAAATGATGCTTATTATACAATCATGTATTTGTTAAATGCTATAGACTTACTTTAAACTATAAAATAACTACTCAACAAAACATTTTAAGCTTCATGACATATACAGTAATATGACACATAAATTTTCGTTTTTTTTTTAAACATTTAAAAATAAAATTATTAAAGATGCATGTAATATCTTTTCTCTAAACTTAAGAACAACAGTAAAAATAATTTAAGTTTTAAATGTTTTAAAAAAAAAAAGTTTATGAACCAAACTCTTCTTTTTTCTATTCGTTAAAATATGTTCTATTTGAGAAAAACTTCTATCCAAACCATCTACGGAGTATTATTAAACTAATGCATTATCCCGCATCTTATTAAAAATCAATGTACCTTATAAGTGTATGAGTAAGAGATATTTGCACCAAAATCTTTTATCACTTCTGGCCAAATGGGGTAAGTGGTGTTACTTGGAATGCATTTTGATGTATATGGATGTGGTAATCTATTTGCCTCGGTCTGAAAAGATAACACAGATGAGCTAACTATATGTACACCTAATCAAAGACATTAAAGAATACCCAGACACAAAGAATTTAAATTATAAATTCCGACAAAAATAAATTAAAGTAAGTAATTATTTTTGTATTTTTCAATCAATCGAAACTGTCGTACAATGTGTAAAGAAAAGCTACGAACTGTACAATACTGTTAGGTTATTGTACAGTGTATAAGAAATTAGATTTTTAAATTCTAAGAATTACTTTGCTAGAATTTTAAATAATTTTTATTACTGATACATTTTTTTCTAACAAAAACTATTTTAAGGTTCCAAAATTACCGATAGCTAAACAGCTGAAATGTTTATACCACTAAAAATTATAATTTTAAAGCGCTTAAAAATTGTTAAATGGGCTTGCCTTAAAAGTGTTAAAAGATAATAATTTAAATGCACAAAAAGTTACTAGAAAAAGCAAAGAAATGTCTTAGTAACAGGGTAGCCAGTACTTAATTTTGAAAACTCTTAAGTGAATTAATTGAAACATGGATAATTAATCATATATTAAATGAACACATGCTGAAGGAAAAAAGGTATGAATTATTATAATTGCAAATTACGAGTACAGTATTACCGTTGAATATTTGATAACAACATGACTTCCTGGGGTTGCATCAACTTTGTCTAAAGGCATATCGGTGTCATCTTCGTCCAGCATAACAAACGGAGAAAAACCAATTGTAGTTGATATTGTCTGTACAATGGCATCATTTTGAGGATATTTTAAATTAATATTCAAACCTATAACAAATAGTTATACAATGAAGTATTTTTTTAATCATTGTTTTTTCAATGCTAAACTTACTTTTGACTCTAATTTTTTGAAATTTGTGATATTCTGGAACAATTATTGCACACACGTTTGGAAAGGAAATAGGTTCCCCACGAATATTTGTTTCATTGGTACCAAAATATCTTTTTTCTGTTAATCTTAAATATAAAAACCTTTTTTTCAAAAAAAAAATCAATTGCATTCATTATTTCCTGTTGCATATTATCAACAAAGTCAGGAGTGACTAATAAAACAGATCAAAAAATACTTTTCAGTATTGCAGTAACGCTTTTAATTTTGTTTATTAAACTATAAATTACACCCAGCAAATAACGAACATAAAGTAAAACCTCTACGCTAGCCTTGTTTTGGAATTGTAAAATACTCGTAATTTAGGATAATTAAAGAAGCATTATACACAAAAAGCAATGAGAATCAAGACAATCAATTTTATTTTTAAATCTAAAAAAACTTTATATTATTAAAATTATTAATAGGAATTATTGTTTTTATCTTTTCCAACATAAATTGGGACAAATAATTACTACAGAATATGTGCACAATGTAATTATGTTTGTTAATTAGAATCCTTACATGCAAGAAATTGTTGTTCCAGTATCACTATAGAACTGGCAACGTGTTACAAAGTCACTGACTGAGGGAAGTAGCAATAATTTTTCTTCACTAGTGAAATTAACTCGGTAAAATTTACCGGTTTCAAACAATAACTAAATTAAATTCGGTTTTTTAGCATTTATTATATTTAAACAAATAAAAGTGTAAATAAAGCAAGAATACCTTTTTATTACTTAAAGTTTGTAAGTATTCAATTTTCTTGGCCAGATCAACATCATTTTGCAAGGTTTCATTTGAATAATATAAAAATGACTTAGAGCAGACATAAACAACTGGAAATGAGTTGTAATCCTGAGTTTCGGTAGTTATGATTTGTATTACTTTATATCTAACAAAGTAGGGATATTAACACATATTAGAGCATAAGAAAATTCATCTAAGAGATATTTTAAATTAAAGCAATTATTTACTGTAAATATTCGCTAATAGTAAGGTATGTCTGCCAGATGTAGACCAAGGCTATTGCCATTACTCCGGTACACCACAGGATGTCGTGAATGAGCAAACGATGGTGTTGACCAATAATCCATAATTTTTGTAGTTTTTTAGGATAGCTTATGGTTGATTTTAGTTCTTTTGCTTGGCTCAGAGTCCAAATTCCCATTGACAATATAACACTGACTGAGAGTCCAATCCACAAACCCCAAACACCACCCACTGTGCTAAGTGCATCTAACAACTGCATTGACAAATAGAATAATTCTTAGTTTTTGTCTTTACAAAAGGACAATATTCAGACAAATTTTTAAAAATCGTATTACTGTATTTTGTCTTAAAGAAAAAAGCTTAATTAGTCTTTTTCTTCTTAAAAACATTTTGCGCCTTGCAAGCAAGGGAAGAGAAATCACAATTTTAAATAGATTAAGGTTGGAGCATGGTAAAAAAAAAGGTTATCTTAGGAAACATTGAATTGTTCTATTCTGTGTTTAAAATACCCTTTTCCAATTTCAAAACATTAAAAATAAATTTTAAGTTTTTAATAGCTGGGCCACCCTCAAGTTTTCGAGGAACGGAAAAGTTTTTTTAAAAAAACTAAATTTTTTTTTGTCAATTAAAATATGCCAGTAAGGTTTCTTCATTGATGTCACCTCAGTAGGGTAAAGGTTTCATGTGCTAGCAAATTGTTCACAAGCCCCACTTTGGTGCGCTTCCAGTAGGTTAGCTATAGGGGGATTAAATTGTAATTCTTACTTTGACAGTTGGTTCCATATAGGATACTGATGTGGCAGATGATTTTAAGATGTTTACGTCTGTATTACGTTCAAATATGTCTGTCTTTTTTCTATAGAATATAATTTACTGAATTAAACTTATTTAATAATATTGCTTTATATTTTTATAATACTGTACTTATTAAAAAAATATTAATGTACAGCACACTAAAGGTTAATTTTTTGATACGTGTTCAACACTTACTTATACGCTGTATCCATGCTCCATTATACATTGGCGCATTTTTTCAATTTCAAGTAAACCTTTTTTTGCATCACTCCAAATACATTGTAGTCTACCTAATTTACGTCTGGCAAATTGAAAAAGTGCGCCAATGAATAATTTTGACAAGGGATGAGTTCAATGAAGGTGAAAAGGTAACAGTCAGGCGTAGTAAGGAGGCAGTCTATAATGCGTGTTGCTGCACGCAGCACGTTTACTTGAAAACACTCGGATTCAATCTTACAAAATTATTATCAAATTGTCTCGTAGGTTAACGGCAAAGTATGCTACATTGACTATATTTTCCCAATTGTTTCTCTAAGTTTTATAAATAAATTCACTTTTGGCCCGCCATAATAGCATCTTTTTAAAGTTTAAAATTAATTTGCAACTTCATTTGGTAAGACAAAATTAGAAGTTTTAGAAACCACAAAGTGAAGTGAGGTCACTTCTTGTATACATCGTGCCATTTCACGATACTGTATAGGCTAATTATATTTTTAAAAGTAAAATTTGATAAAAAATTGAAATTTAACTTTGTGATTTTGAGCCTGTTTGATTCAGAATTAATATTTGGATTTATTTTGATTTTTTCATCCAAATCTTTTTTTAACATTTCTTACTGACAAAATGTCCTAATATATAAAAAGTAACTATCCTTTTTTATACATTTGGCTCTCTAACAAAAATACAAGGAGAAATCAAAAAAATCGTGCAATTTTATTACATTTTTGCTCTATATTTGAACTTTATTTATATTTTTTGGTGAACATGTCTTTGGCTATTACCTAAATTGACAACTTTTTTTTACCGGGTGGGGTTTTTTTGATGCTCGGCGATTTTTTAACTTTCACAATGATAAATGTTTTTATAAAAGTAATGTTGTTGTGTGCCATGAATTTTTATTTCAAGGTGTTACAGTTGATTAAGACTACTCTTTGAGAAAGTTAAATCGGTTAAAGTCGGCAGAATTCGTTGAAAACGTTTAAATTTAGGAAGGGACGTTCCAACTCTATCGCAAAACTAGCACTCAAATGATACTCACAACCTCTTTCAAGATCACTTGTTTCCCTTACTAGATAATAAAAACAATGAAAGGAAGATGTAAAAATTTATTACATTTGATAAAACTATTTTTTATTGTAAAAATTATAACATCGCCGAGCATCATAAAACCCCACTTGTTTAGATGGCGGAAAAACCTAAATTAGGTGGTGAAAAAAGTTGCCAATTTATGTAATGGTCAAAAGCATGTTAACCAACATTTTCACTAAAAAGTATATACTGTAGTTCAAATATAGAGCGAAAATTTAATAAAATTGCACGAACTTTTTGATTTCTCCTCATATGTACAGTTTTTACAGTTTTTTGGTGACCTCAAAAGGTTTAATTTAATTATTATAAAAGAAAAATTAATTTTAATATGTTTACCTGGTGACGAAGAGGTTTTCAACTGTTAGTGGCTTTTTTTCTCTCATATCCCAACTCGCCATTAGCCTAGCCTGTTACATATTTTTTTATTATTAGTCTTCCTTAATTGTTTTATTGATAGTAAATGCATTACTAAGCAAGTTTCTTCATTTTCAGCGGAATAAAGTTGCTCAACAAACGTAAAGTCAACATATCTAAAAATGGACCATTTTGAAATATTTAATTTAATTGATTAAAAAAAACAAAAAAAAACACTTAAATTAAAAATGAAGAGGTAAGGTTTGCGATTGTACAATGTCAACGATTACAAAATTTAGCTCAAAAATATACTGAAAAGCCAAATATTTTTAAGATAACAGTATTGTACATGGACTGTTCTCTAACAAAAATACGCAGTTTGTAAAAGAAACGCTTTAACAAAAAAGAATTTAATAATTAACAATGTGGGTATAAGCAACACCGTATAATTAAAATTATGAAAGCCTGTGAAGAAATGTTTGAAACAGAATATCTTGGAAAACTAGGATTGTTCCTCGTTTTCAAATCTTTATATCAGTACTTAAAAAAAGAAGCCCAGAATCTCAATTATTTTGTATTTGCTTATTTTTGCAAAAAAAAGTACGGTACAAATTTGTCAAATACTGTATTAAAATTTAACTAATACAGTACAAGGGTAAGTAGTAGCCTATCTGCAGTCAGCAACAAATAAATATTATGTTCACCACATTTTATGTTTTGTTTTAAATTGTTAATCAAAATTTGCCTTTCCGAATACACTATACCGAGAATTTACATACTTGCAAGTTGGTTTACATGTACATTTGTCAATTAGTCGCTCCTTTGGAATTTTATTGCAGTCTAAAAAAATTATTATCAATATTACTATTTATACTGTTATAAGGAAAATTAGCATATTATTTTTTAAGCATTTTACTAATCTGCTCAAAATATTTTAGAGTAAATTATTTTGATACTCATTAAAAAATAGTCTTTAGGTTAGACTTTTTCTATTTTTCATTATCAGATTAATTAATTTTTGAGAGACTAATTTATTTAGTTATCCGCTCTACTTAGCTTTATTGATTTAACAGCAAAATGAAGAGTGCTTACATGTTGCGCATATGGGAAGTTGTTTTTCATTGCTATTTATCATTGATTTTGGTAGAATGCAATTGCAATACTCTTTGGTTAATTCATGCACACATTGGTCTAAACAACTCTGAAATGGTTTGTAATAATAATAATAAAAAAAAATTAAAGCCCAAGATGCACAACGTACTTGATAAGAGTATTTATATTGGCTAGAAGAAACGTTAGAGCGGTCATTTAAAATTGTCCATGATTTAACAAACTTAAAGTCACCATCCACGCATGCGATGTCACTGTCAGCAGACCACGTGTTCATCTCATAGATCACCTGCAATTTTAAATTTAACTAATAAAATGTAATTCTTTTTGTAAATGCTTATAAGTTTCCTTTTTAGCAGACAGTTTGACATCTAATGCTATGGAATCTAAATGTATTGTGTTTCCAGAATTGAAAACGGGTGGGGTGTCTTTTTCATGAATTACTAACACCGGGTGCTTTAAATTTAACTCAATAGTTTTAAATGTATAAATCATTCTAAGTCCTGTAATAAAAAAGACTATTATATTATTTTATTCAATTTGTTTTCATTTTTCGTGTATTACTTATATTTGAGTTGAAGTATCCAAAAGTGATGCAATTTCCAAAATTTAAATTGTTAAAATAATGTAAAAAACTAAGTAAAAGTGATCCAAATTAATATTTAGAATGAATAAATATACCAATAATAAAACCTCTTAGTTTCTCTTTAAATCAATTCAAGAAAGTTTTACTATTTTCTTAAAATTTTTTAATAATATTGCTATTTATAAGCGTTTTTATTTTCAAATTTTGTAGCATTTTTTTTTTTTTTTTTTTTCAAGTTTAAATTTTAAAGCGTTTTTTAAAAATAAAACAAATAACACTGTTGACGTCAATTTTTTTTCAACTCGCCCATTGCCATTCTTTGCTCTGTTTGAAATTTAAGAGGTATTATTTTAAAATGAGGAATCGTATGACTTGTCAATGATGCAAAACCGATTTTAAATACTAGGTTACGGCAATAGAAGAATTATGCTAGATTATTAGTTAGGCAATCATTACAGCTCACGTTGTTTTTACAATTTTTGTCAATTTGCATTAAACAATTTAAATATAAATGTTTTTAAAAAAAATTTCAAGTACCGGTAGTATAAACTAAAATTATAAAGTGTTTTATTTACAAATTTTGACAAGTTCGCATTTAAGTCACTTTTGGTCTGAAATTAATTTTTTCTTTACAGTATTTTTTTTTTCTTCTTGTCTTAAACTCCTTTAAACTAAACTCTCTGAGCTTTGAATTATAACAGCGTACCATTCCTCATTAACGAGCTTCAATAATAATTTAATAAAATGTTCGGTTACTCGTAAGTTATATCTTTGTTAAGGTATTTATTGACCGGATATCCGATTTGAAAACGATCACTTTCGCTGAGAAGAGATAGGCAGAAGAGTGAAGGGCGAATCATGTCACACGATGACGACACATTCTTCATCTGCAAAAAAAAATATATACCGTATAATTATTCCCTAATCAGCTTCAACTTTCCACTTTATTATTCTCTTAATTTTTCTTCCCATCATTTTTCTCCATTAAAAGTTTTTAATGCCTTAATTAATTTACATAGTCTTTTTCATTAAAAATGTTGTTAATCTTTTAATAAATCAGTTATTTTTATAAAAAGCAAATTTAAAATTTGGATTTAATTTTTTTCTAATTTTTAAATTTTATTTATTTTACTTTGAGCAAATATTGGTTGGTTGTGTTGTCTGCATTTTCATAGTCCACTCTATTATGGAAACACAAAGTGGCCACTGAATTTACATCATTTATTTCTTCAGTTTCGGTAATGCTCATCGACGGTCTGAAATTCATAAAGCAAATACAATACTGTATGTAAATTTTTCCATTATTGTTTTAACCATAATACCAGAGATAAAGATTTAAAGTAGGCTTACACTGTACTATCATAAATGAAGTAACTAATAAATTAGTTTGGGATATTTCTAATTTTGCTTGGGCTTGGGGTTTAATTTGTGGGGCTCGGTTCTCAATTTGCTACTACATGTACCGTACTAAATTTTACTATTAAAAGGTAGTCATAATTTAATTAAGATTCTTTCCTTTAATACAGTATTTAGTCGTTAATTCAAATTTATTTTTAAAAAATGCTCAATAAATAAACGAAAACAGAACCGGAAAAACTAATTTAATACAATTTAAAGATAAAGTAACTTATTTAAAAATTACAAATATAAAATTGTAATGTAACAAAAGTACCGGTAATTAAAAGAGAAAAACTCCAAATAATAATAGAAAAAATATGATAAAGAAACCTTAAAAAAGAAATACTTAAGCAAAAGCTCCTTACCGAAAATATGAGTCGAGTGCGTAGGCGGTCTGATAGATGGCGAGGAGAGTGGAGAGAACGAAGAAAGTGATCCATAGGTTTTTCCTGCTTTTTTCTTTGGCCTGTTCCACTTGGTCCAACGCGGAAATAGAAGAGCTAACTATACTCAGCTTCATCTCGAAAATGATTAAAATAATAAATCTCGGATGGATAATATAATCCTAACTGTATCCCTCACAAACAGCGTCACCTGCCAACCATTGACGTCATTTGACATTTAAAATGGGCTCAAAAAATGCCCAATAATAGATTCGGAAAATAGTAACCAAAAAATAGTTTTTTTCGTAAGTGACATTTGCATAAATAATGTGAGCGAATCAGAGTTATTTTTAAGAAATATTTCTATAAAAAAGATTAAGATGTGATTCGGTGTTGGGATGTGAAGGCGTCGCTCATTGAAAATCAATTAGTCGATATTCGTATCGAAGGCGATCATTTTAAATTAATCACAAAATCATTTCTTATCTTTACAGCGATCGAGAAGCATCTCTTCTACCACCAGGCTCCACCGGACAACGTCTTTGGTAAACGGAAAGCACCTTATAAAGACGTTCCCACCGGCCACTACCCCCTCGCAACAATTAATTGGTGAGAAACCAATCTTAATTATTATTTTTATAAATAATTTCGACGCTAAATAATGTAAATATAGAATCGTTATTTCCGTAGAATTAAATTTTTATTTTTTTAACACGCGATTTCGAAATAATTATTTTCTATGTATTTTATCAAAACTAATTAATTTATTCATAAAAATTAAGCTAATTTAGAAACTCTATAAATTAACATGATGCATAGCTTTTTCGAAGTTAACGTTAAAATATATTTTATTCCACTGTTTTCTTTTCACAAATTTATCGAAAAGGTTAAAACGAATTTATAACAGTTTTATAGAGTATTAATTAATATGGGTAGTCAAATCGCATCCAAAATTATAAAATTCCGACGAATAAAAAAGTCAGTTTGGTTTTAAATTGGGATCCGCTTAAATTAAAAAAAAAAAACTATTAAAATTTGTGTTATTTGTTCCTTGAGTTATTATTATGAAGCGTATTCCAACGTTTTATTACGAAAATATTCTCGAAAAAAACAAAGATTTTGACTACCGGTAACTTCGATTTCTTAAAATGAGCATAAAATAAATTATGATTTAATTCTAATTTTCGTATTAATCGAAACAATTGTGATAATTAATTGTTAGGAACATTTTTCTCGAAGGAGCAAAATTAAATAAAATAATTTAATTAAATGGAACAAAATTGAAATAGAGCTTCGACTGCTTCCGCTCATTTTAACCTCATACGACTGCTTTTCTTATTTCTCTATAATACTCGTACTTCTCCAACTCCTAATTTATGGTGGAATTTATTCAACTGAGTCAAAGTTTTAATTGTTTTAATTTATTTTAATTAAATATACAGTAGTTGAATTTAGAAGTAATTTTTATGTTAAAATAGAAGAATAATATTGTGCAATGTATTAACGCAAAATTCAACAACCTCATTGAGCAGCAATTGAAATAATTTTATTAACGATTCATTTACTTTAATTTTTGGTTTAAAAATAATTG
>JAQGAZ010003888.1:0-10030 GCA_034692225.1 Polydesmus complanatus
TCCCCTAAATTCAAAATTGGCCGATTCATCGCAATTTTGCGTTTTTAGTCACTATTTTAATTGAATCATTGTGTTAATACATTGTGTTAGACAGTTAATAGCTAAGCTCAGCAGGAACAAGTTACTTATTTGCTTTTTATTTTCATAAAGCTAATTCAACATACGGGGAAAAAAAATCTTCATCGAAATAAAAACATTTAAAAAGAGCTTACCATAAATAAAGTTTCGTTTTGATCACATGATTCGATTAGGGAATGCGCAATTGACCGACTAATCAAAGATTTTTGAGGCGGAGAAAATCAACATCGGTTAAAGATACAAATTCATTTCATTCGCACGTAGAGTAAGAATGCAATTCTTCGGCGGGTAAAGTCCCTTGGGAACGAGAGCCGTAATATTGAGAGTAGACTCTACTTAACGAAGTTTTTTCGGTAAATCAAATTCTCGGATCGAATCGATAAGACAATTAACTGCCTTGTAATATCATTAAAAAAACTGGCTAACAAAATCAAGGACAAAAAATCATAATAAATCGAAGCCAACTAAATGGCGTGGAAAAATCAAAAACGAATTTGATTTTTACATCTAATAGCTCGGAGGGGATTGTGCCAGAAGAATTTGACGATGACGTCATCGCAACATTTCATTTAAATACTGTACTGTACATGTATTATAAACTTATACAGTTTTATCGCCGATTCTGATTTAGAAAAGCAATTGGCCAACAATTGAAAGACCGTTAAATAAATAAGATTTTTAGATTAATTTGTTCTTTCTTTATCGAATCAATCATTAAAGAAAGTATTAAACTTCTCGGAAAATATAATTTTAATTTATAAAGCGTTCGAGCGATTGTACCAGAAAAATTTGGCGATGACGTCATCGCAACATTTTATGTAAATACAGTACCTGTACAATAATATCGCCAATTCTCATTTAGAAAAACAATTGGCCAACGATTAAAAGACTAAAAAAAAAAATAAGATTTTTGGATTAATTTCTTTTTATTTTATCGAACCGATCCTTAAAAAACCTATTAAACTTCTCGAAAAATATATTTAAATTTAAAAAGCGTTCGAGCTATCACTTAAATGAGTAGGCCTAAACAGCAGGTTTACCAGATATTAAATAATCCAGAAACTATCTTATAAACAATTATAGCGCTAATAGTTCCCGCTAATTACTTTTATTTATTTATAACATAATAAAAAATTAACTTATCCCACAATAATTCATGCCTAATCGGTCCTGCAATGAAGAGCACAAGGTCCTCCGACGACGTCCAGGAGGATAGGAGGAAAATGAATCTTCGGGTCCGATGCGCAGTAGCGCTAAATTAAAAGAACAGTAGCGCCCTTGCAGCAGCGCAGCCAACCAGGAGTAGTGACGTAAACCCGATCCAGGAACGGCTAACGTCACACTTGAAGTTTGTAAATAAATTATTTTATACCCAAGTCAAGCGCTCTAGATTAGAAAATACCGGTAATACATTTTTACCGCAATATATAACTGAAGCGCATACTAACTAACTATCCGTAAATCCAGTCACCTAGAAAAAACTCAAAATTCTGATCTCCTTCACTTTTAGATATAATTTAAATACACAGTAAACTTATAATACTGTATGTATATAAGTTTTAAGCAGAATAATAAGTTAAATAGTAGTAATTTTAAATTAAATAATTATAAAAGTTTTACTGTGCATGTATAATTATTATTTCATTGACAATATTTTTCTTTGATGTAATGTAAGTTATAAAAAAGTAGAATTTACCACTGAGGTAGACCAAAGCGGGAAATAGTATTTTCTTGCTCCATTAGATCTTTTTGTACTTTTTTTCTCATGTAAAATATTGGACAATCACGACTTAAAATAAAAAAAATGTATGTGAGTAAAGAAAAATTATTTTACAAAAAATACGAAATTAACTGTTAAATTTGTTTAAAGTTAATGTCATAATTGCCAAACGTTCTTAAGTTTAAGCATTGAGGATTACATTTTAATCTTAAATTCGAAATAAAATATTTATTTACCTAGTGCATAAGACATCTTCATGTAAACTTCCTTGACATCTTTGACACTGTGTCCAAAGTTGTGAAAACCTTTGTTCCAGTGAACATAGTTGTAACATCTAAATAATAATAAAAAAAATGTAATACATTCTAAAATTAATTCAAATCTTTGTCACGAGAAACCTCTTTCTGATAAATTTCAGATTCTTTCGCTTTGCAATAGCTACACACGCAAGAATCTAAAAATAAAGTTTAAATTATTTTAATATTGAACAATTCTGAATACACTAAATTAATAGCATTTTGCTCACTATCAGTGGAGTTGATAACAGCTTTACAATTTATACAAGTTTCAACTTTCTTGGTAAACGCAAAAAGAGCGCCAACTTTCGAGGTAGCAACTATTTTAGTTCTGGTATGTTCTCCTCCTAAAATTAAAAATAACTTATGCAATTAAATTAAGCAATTAAAATTGAGTCTTACTTAAAAGCGTAGATTCAGCTTTGGCATCGCCCAAAATTGGTTGAAATATCCTAAGAAGAGGTTTCGATAATTGATTTTCTAAATAATAAGAAGTATCTATCGGAATATTGTTTTCAAGCACATAAATTGGATCCTGAAAATAATTTACAATAGTATCAAAAAAAAAAAAATTGTTATAAGTAGTACCATTTAAAATCTTACTTCAGATTTCATATATGCAGCTGTTCCTTTGGACGCTGCTATAATTACAAACGGAACTCGATCTCCTAAATTCGGAGCACTACCAGGGTCTCTTTTCCTCATTCGATGAGCTAATTCGACGTGAGCTTGTTTACCTTTATATTCTTGATCTGTTTTAGACAACTCTTTTGTGATTACTAACTGCGATATGTCCACCCGATTACATAACAAATCAGAAATTGTTCTCTTGGCAAAATCGACAGCGCCATCAGGATCTCTGAGAACGAAAAATAAATTCAATTAATAGCTCAAATCAAAGTGAAAACAAAAATAATATTGATTACCTGTCAATTAAAATTTTCTCTAAACAACTACTGATAAGTTTGGCAACTAAAGGGCAGTTATCTCGCCTCACCGTTTCTATCCCTTTGCAATCCATTTTATCATATTTATGTGGATTTGTGTAATAAAGACCAGCGTAACGTTTTTTATTGATTAGTAAATAAGGGAAGTAAACCTAATTACAAAATGAATTTAACTTTTTTTTTTATAATTGCACAAATACTGATCTGTACCTTCTCAAACTCCAATTTAATTGGATGAACAAATTTACTGGATACATAGTCAGCGGCTTCTCTTCCAAGTTTCATTGCCTCGCTTATAGTCTCCACACCAAACTGCACCATTACTGAATCGGTATCGCCATAGATAACCTATAGACACAATCGTTATACACTGTAGCCTACTATAATTGCAAAAACTGTTTCCACAAAATATTTTAAAAATTACTTTAGCGTTGTGCTCGTAACCGTTTTCAATTTTGAATTTAGCTTCAACTTCCATTTTTGTTTTGTCGATCATTTGTCTGCCAAATGCCGTGACACTCTTAATTAATTTTTAAAACAATTAAAAAACATAAAAATTTTAATTTAAGTAATTTTTCTTTACTTGCGAAATCTCTAAACAAGGTAGCTTTCCAACTTGAGCTCCAGTAAACCCGTAAACAGAATTCGCACTAAGTTTTAAAGCCAATTGCCTACCATCCAGCACTTTACGTTTAAACGGGTCCGTTTCCACTTTTAAATCATCTTTAGCTCTTAAAAGTTTTTAATGTAAAAACGAAATGTCGTAAATATCAAAAGTATTTTACTTTTTTCTTGCAGCCAATAGATTTTCTACTATATCAGGTAGCAGGCCTTTACGAACGGAGTTCTTCACAAAATAATCACCTGAAGGCGTTCTTATGTAAGAATCAGGATCCATGCTGCGAGAAATTAAATAAATATAATGATCAATACACTCATCAGGGATAAACATACTTGTTTCTCATTGAAGTAGTGAGAAGAGTAGTGTAACACAAATTGTGAGCCATCATAATTGACGGATATAGAGAATTGAAATCCAAAGTTGAAATAGGAACTTTGTAGAATCTGCAGTAAATCAAATTTAAGCAATAAATTATGATCAATCAAAACTTTAATTACCCTTGTAAAGGATCGATAACCGTAGCGCCTGTAAATTCATCTCCATCATTTACACTTTTAGTTGGCATAATAAAGTCTGTAGCTTTTGCCTGCCAAAACAAGAAAATCAAATTAAATTGACCGTAAATCTGAGATAAACAGAATATTTTACAGCTCGCAGAAGTTGGGAAACGACTTTAATTTGTTGACCTCTTGTTAAAAGATAAGAAAGTGGTACACCTGTGACACGAGCCATTTCCATGTAATTAATTACGCACATTAACTTCTCCAACAATTTTAATGGGAGAAGAGCATCTTTTAAGCAATAAATTGCCAACCTACGTCGAGTCTGTTCATTTCCCATCTAAAAAAATTTTTTTATATAATTCTAAATCAGAATACATTAATTATTATATTACTTGCAAATCTGTAATAATTGTATGTTGGACATCTTCTTTTTGCTCTTGTAAAAAATGGAAACTAACAGCATTCAACGTATACGAGCGCAATTTATAATCCCGAAGTAGTACCTTAATAAATTGAATATGAAATACAGCACAATTATGTTAAAAAGAAAAAAATATTTACTAAAAGCAAATCAAACTGTGTTCTTCCTTCAATGTTTATCACTTTATTTTCGCGTTTACCAAGTTGTTTCGAAAATAAAGTAGCAGTTCTAACGTTGGTTTTCAGATTTTTAATCCTTCCAAAATATGGAAAAAGTGGAACGTTGAGATGAGATGCTCGAGTCAGCAAATAAAAAAAATCAAAATTTTGAATATTATAGCCAGTTATAATATCCGGATCAACTTCACGAACAAAGTCAGACCATTTCTAAATAAAATCGTATTTATTACTCGATATTAATTAAAACAACAATTATTATAGTGAATTCTTACTTGTAGTAGCTGTTTTTCGTCCGGATAAGAAATAACTTGACTTCCAACAATTGGAGCGCAAGTGTTCAGAGTAAAAACATTCTTTATAAAAGGCTCCGTTTGACCCTGTTCTATAACCATATTTGCAATCTGAATAACAGGATCCACTTTAGCTTCAGGAAATATCCCCTTTCTTCCAGCGCATTCGATATCAAAACTGAGAATTCTAAAAGGAGCCATTTTGGCCCAATCTCCTTCTGGCGCGTGAGCTATAATGTCATCAACGCTCACATCTACTTCCAATTGACATCTAGAGACGCGTCCAATTTGACTTTGAGATATTGTGCTCTCAGATTCGCGAATTGTATATTTATCAGCTGGTATTTCAATCCAACAACAACCGACTACCTCATTATCTACCATAAACCTAAACCAGATTTTTATTTAAAAATTATTTAACAACATCTTCGAAATTATAATTTACAAACCTAATTTCAAAATCAATATTTGCTTCGAAGAAAGAATTAAATGATGCATTTGAGATTCCATGTAACGAAACCAGTCCCTTACTCAACAAGCGTTTGCAAGCTGAAATTAATCTGGGAATAGCTACGGTAACTTTCAAAAAACGACATTTCCCCTGACTTTGATAACCATAAATGTCTAAAAAAAAAAAAATTGTCATTTACTACTTAAAATTATAATGAATTAATTAAAATGAACTGTAAAGAAATTACTTTCTTTCTGCACGATATCGACTGCCAAAACTGCTTGACTCAATCTATCTTTTCCTCGGTGATCAGCGATGGCTGCCTTGTCTAAGGATTCCTAGAATCATTCAAACATTTAAGTTGAAATGACTAAATCGCCAATTAAAAAAAAATACCCGAAAACTTTCGCATTTATTAGGATTAAAATCAATAGGACAAGGAACATAGAAGTAGGGTGAAAAACCATGAATGTGACACATAACGCTATGTCCTTTTTCAGTGACTCCAAACATTCTCACAATCGGTACTACACCAGTAGTGGCTCCTCGCATTCCAACACGTGGTTCGCCTAGATTAATTTACGAAAAAACTTAGTACACGTACATTTATTATCATATTATAAAACAGCTGCTAGATGAAACAACCAATATAGTGATCCAGTTCTATCTGTTGAAACACTATCTTATCTGTACGACAATTAATCGGAGGTAAATTACTCCTTGACCATCGTTCGCTGGTCCTGACATTTTCGGGTCCCTCGCCTAATTTATTACAAACGATGGTTGTCAGATTATAGTACAATGCCATGTATTATGAAAATGTAAGTATTTGGTGTGATATACTGTACCTAACTGAACCGGGAAATCCTCATCGGCGATGAGGAACTCCCCATCATCAATCATTAATTCTTCTTCGTCTCCTCTGAAGTTATACAACAATTAGATAAATGAAAATTATGACATGTGCTTTATTATTTACTTTTGCTTCTTAAATGAGGATCCTTGGTCATCCAAATTCGTTTTACGTTTAGCATCCATTGATTCGTGATTGTTAAGATAGCGGCACAATAAAATAAGCTTAGTTTACGCTATTCACCTTTTACTGTAGATGACCAGTTAAAATTTGAATTACAAATTATATAAATTACAAACATTTAAACGAAATGATCATAACAAAACTTCGAATGTTTATCACAAGAAAATGAAGTAGACGCAGAAAACGTCATGTTTTGGCGCCAAACATTATGTCGTCATCGAATTGTGACGTCACTGCCGTCATAGAGATCACCCCTTCAGTACCGGTGGTTTAAAATAGACCGATCCAACCACTTCTCCCACTTCACAAATTTTTTTTTAAATTACATGTGTACTTCAATTTAGTTAGTAAAATAAAATCGTGTTATAAAAGTAACAAACTAACATCAAAACATTTTAATAAAAATTAGAACCTTACCTGATCTGTCAACACTTTTTAAAAACTACTTTGTAATGTATGCAAAAATCGAAAAAAATAAAAAACTCGTTTGTAAATAAATGTCAATTCCAGGTGTTTTCTTTTTTTTTGTTGTTGGTCACAATTATTTCTTACATTAACTAAAAATGCACTGATAACGAATTTAATCACATTTATTGAATGAATTAAGGCACTATGTGCTTTAATTTAATTAACACAATTTAAATTGTGGGATTTTAAAGATCATAATAATACAGATTTCAAAAAAATTGTAAAGAAAAAATGCGTTTAAAAAATAAAAACTTAAATTAAAAACATTAACAGCTGTGCATAATATTATGAAATAACATTTAAGTTTTGTACCACTAACTACGAAAAACATGATTAAAATTAAATTAAAAAAATATTAAATACTGTAACAAAAAAAAAAATAAAATAAAAAGTATTTACAAAAAAAATCAGAATTATCACAAGAAACTTTAAAGAATGCACACTTCTCATATCATTTTATAAACTAATTCTACGCTCTTAAGCACCGGTCACTATTCTCTCTGGGAAAATTTTTGATATTATTTCAATGACTTTTTTTTTTTAAAAGTGAAAACGACGCATAAATATAACAGTAATATTAATATAGCTGAAAACTTAACGCGTTCGGTCGAGATTTATTTTGTTTTGTAGTATAACGATATGGAAATCTATTATAAAAGTTAGTTTTTGTTGTCTTGAAAATATGGACAAATTTTTTTTTTCTTCAAATATTCTGCATCGTGCCAACAAAATTTAATTTGTCGACAGCTGTTAAATTTGTAAAAATGTATTTGGGTAAAGGATAAACTGGAGGCCAATACAAAAATTCTTTTTGGTTCAATCTTCATTCGATTAATTTAAATAGCACGCAGGCAAATATCATACCAATTATCTGCAAATAAATACATAAAAAATAAATATTAGTTACATTTTTAATAAAAGTGGCTTTAAAAGGACAATAAAAGAGATCACGCGCAGTTTAGACAAGCGAGTCATTCGATGTCAACGTAATAAAAATCGATAATAAGCAGCGGGTGACAAAAAACAAAAAATAAACCAATCCACACTGTCGTGACTAATTTCCTAATAATTTCTAGTTGTGTCGCCACAGAACAACACAAAAGATGGATTCGGCCTTATTTCTGCATGACACGTACTTTATATTAGCCTACTACACGTATATTATTATACATACCATTAAACACGAGATTCCTACTCCAACTCCTCCTAAAATCAATGCGTGTCCTTGAACAAAATCTACGGCCGCTTGATAGCAATCCTTTACACACGGGAGGAGGGGAAAAAAATAAAAATTAATAAAATGTTGATCCACACAACAATTCTATGCACGTTCATTACTTTTTCGTAAACGGTTTTATTCGAAGGGGTCTCTTTGTGACATCCAGATAAATCTACATAATCTCCGTTTGATTTAGTTAAGCAACAACTGTCAGGTGTTTTGGGCTTATCAGGACCTGAGAAATAAGGATTCTTCTTCCACGCTTGGTAGCTAGGATCGTTATCAATAGCCACCCCGCAGCATTTCAACTACAAAGAGAATAAAAAAATACCGGTTTTAATATTTTAGAAAAATTTATAAATGACGAAGAATTTACTAAACTGTAGTTTGAAGCGTGTTCCAACTGTTTTGTAAATCTTGATCAGCATCCCATGATTGCATCGTGATTGAACCGATCATAGTGGTCTTGGCCGACGTTTTCACCTTATCTTTGAAAACATATCCCAATATTCCACCGATTAATAAAATCACAAAAATCAAAAACAGGATTATAAAATACTAAAAAAAAGGACATAAAAAAATAGTTGTTAATTATTAGATACAATATATTCACTTGAAATAATTATTTGAAAAGTCAATTTACGCTGAGTAAAAGGCATTTAATCTCTCTGATCGCTCCCAGGCAGCCGATGAGCGAAATAACGATTATCATTGAGCCCATTGCAATTAAAATATACGCCGAACTCATGTACAGATCGTTTCCTAGTAACTGCTCCAAATAGCCCTTATCCACGCACGTCCATATGCCAACCGCTAACACCACTATTCCACCCACCTGCAAATTCAATCATTTTCGATCAAGTAAAGTTAATACCGTAATTAAATAAATTAAATAAAAAAAAAAACTTACCAAGATGAGCAGATTAGCGATGAACATAGTAATCTTGATACATTTTCCACAACCGTTCAACCCCATTTTTGCAGTTTATTTAATTTAGTTCCAAGTTCTGTAACAGTAAAAAAAATTTTGGTTTAAAAAAAACCGGACAGAATTAATAGAATACTATTTTTTAAAAAAGCAAACTTATTAACTTAAAAGCACGCTCTACCACTAAAATTAATTAACTCAGTAGTGCTTTAATAATTAATAGCGTATAACGACTTAATGTAATCGAAATACAGTGTACACCAACAAGGCCGTTGCTATAATATACTGTAATAGCAAAATGACATACAAGAAACGACTCAACTTTAACCTTTTCGCTGAGTGTGTCTACCACACCCAAGTAAAAATCCAGGGACCGAATTCAAAGCTTGAAATTAGCCGCGCTCAAGTGTAAGAGATAATCATTCTATGATGCTATTATTTATAGACCTAGAATAGAGTGATGTCGAGATGCGATGAGATGAACGCGAAAGGAAAAAATAGATCAAAGGCGTGGTTCCACTTTCTCATTTAACCTTTTCCTGCCTCAATTTTTATGTAACGAAATAAAAGGGTACCGGCGAAGTATTCAAAATCTCACCCAAAGTTTTCAATACGGTACACTATCGTAAAGTAAAGCCTATTCTGTTTTACCTGGGGGAAACTCTCGATTATTTAAACAGAAAAAAAAAACAAGTAGCACCGCTAGAGAAAAAGCGAATCCAATAATCAATTATTGTAAGCCTATAATTTTTCTTCGCCTTTTTAAGTTCTGGTTTAATAATCCGTAAAATGGAGGGAAGAAAAAATTAAATTTAGTTTCTAGCAAATTTCAAGTTCTGAAGATAACTTATGTCTCCCTCGACTCTAATTTT
>JAQGAZ010003889.1:0-10029 GCA_034692225.1 Polydesmus complanatus
GACCAATTTTACAAGGGAATGCGAGCTCACGTCACTTGTGCTATTAGTGAGGGTGATCTCCCACTCTCATTTGAGTGGCTCAAAGATCAGGTGGTCATTAATCAGACTAAAGGAATGATAACCAGAGAAATAGATGCTCAAACTCGATCACTAAGTATTGAAAACGTGGGCTCAACGCATTCTGGCAACTACACTTGTATTGTGCGCAACAAAGCGGGAATTGCAAGCCACACTGCCACGTTATATGTTCGCGGTAATCAACTTTTGTAACCGGGATTAAGTTGCCCCCATGTTCATATTTTTCAGTGCGCCCAAAGATAGTACCTATGTATATGGGTGAGGGTCACCTGGTGGGCTCCCCAGCTAGATTGACTTGTGGGTTAATGGAGGGAGACCCACCCATAACCTTTCGTTGGTTCAAAGACAATGAACCCATTATTAAAAGCCCCATCATTAACTTCCATCAAATTGACGGATTATCAAGCATTTTAACCATTGGACGTTTAGTTGCTGAACACACTGGCAATTTCACGTGCATTGCGTCAAATTCAGCTGGTTCTACCAACTATACTGTTCAAATTAAAGTTAATGGTAAATGGGGGATCCAAATTATTTCTCTATATCGTTTTTGTCTGTTTCAGTAGCACCAAAAATAGTGCCCTTTGCATTCCAAGGGGATCATGTGTTTGCGGGAGCACTGGCTCGGCTCACATGTGTGGTTTATCAGGGAGATTTGCCCCTCAATATATACTGGATGAAAGATGGCACTACCATCCCTACCGATCTTGGTGCCAGCGTCCACAAAATCGACACCTACACGAGCATTCTCACCATCGACCAAGTGGAGCTGAAACATGGGGGCAACTACAGCTGTATTGCGCAGAATCAAGCGGCCGCCACTTCTCACTCTGCTACTTTAGTAGTCAATGGTAATTTTATTTTTATTTTCCAGTGCCTCCCAAGATTGTTCCGTTCTCGTTTCAAGAGGAACATTTGGTTGAGGGAATGCTCGCCAGAGTGTCTTGTGTAGTGAGTCGGGGTGATTTACCGATTTCTATGCGCTGGGAGAAGGATGGTAGTGCTATTATATCCGGGTCTTTAGATGGGGTGGAGATTAAGTCATTCGATGACCACTCCAGCATTTTATCCATTGCCCCCGTTAACACACTGCACAATGGGCGTTATTCTTGCATAGCAAGCAATGAAGCTGGTACCGCCACGTCCTCTGCAATAATCTTTGTAAATGGTAATTAAATATGTTTAAAAATAAATTTACAATTGCACTTGCACTTTGCATTGCTTATGTATGCATAGTAATTTTTTAAACATAATTATTTTAATTATGATAACCTTTTCAAAGCATTGTTTGGGAGGAGATTTAAAATTATGGCGATTTTCATTGCTTGTCTGTTAGATAGCATTAAATTTTGTTAATACTTATTCTTAAAAATGTTAAATTATAAACAATCTAATACCGGTGATTATTATTAAATGTTGCAGTGCCACCTGCTTGGAAGGTAATACCACAAAGCCTATCAACAATTCAAGGGGAAACCGCGTCACTGCACTGCCAGGCAGATGGCTTTCCTGAACCTAAAGTTACTTGGGTCCGCCGAAAAGGTTAATTTAATACGTATTACCGATATATTGTCGGGTAAATTACTTTATATTATTTAGGCAGCGGACCATTAACAACTTTAACAACTGATGATAAAATATCAATATTAAAAAATGGAACATTAACTATTTACCAATCTGATTATCTAACTTCTGGCTCATATTACTGTCAAGTATCGAATGGAATAGGAGTTGATCTCAGCACAGTTGTCACTATTAAAGTATATGGTAATAGGACTGATAATAATTGTATTATATATAATATTTAAGTGTTACATTATATTGGAAATTGATAAATTAATGCTAGTTAAGCTTGACGCCACCCATTAGTCCTAATTAAAATGTTTCTTAATATGTTACAGTGCCACCGAAATTTGTTAAACATAGTCAAGTTTTGTACGCAAAGCCATTACAAAATTTCAAATTTCAGTGTGTTTGCAAAGGCGATGCTCCCTTAGAAATTACTTGGTTAAAAGAAAACCACCAATTAAAAATAGATTCCCCTAAGTAAGTGAAACAATAAATTTGTATACAGGTAGTCTTTAAGTTGTTGTTAATAAAGTTTTTAAATATTTTTAAGATACAAATTTTCATCTCTAAACAACTCCAACGAAACAACTTTTGAAATGACCTTATTAAATGTTACTCGTAAAGATAATGGAACTTACTATTGTGTTGCAAAAAATGACCACGGAGTTGAAAAATCTACTCTAACATTTCTAGTCCAGGGTAAAGTTGAAATTTAATTAATTTTATATTAAAATAACACTACATTTTTTAGAACGACCTGATGAACCTTTCGATGTTCAAGTAATTAAAACAAATGGAAGGGAAATAAGTCTTGCGTGGCGGGCTCCATTCAATGGAAATCTAGCAATTGATATATACATTATCAAATATTTTAAAAGTAACATACTGAAGCCTCTATTTTGCTTATTTCTATTTCTTAATATTCTTTTTCTTGATTAGATGATAAAATTACTGCTACTAAAGAATCAAAAACGATTTCTGGGAATCAAACTGTTGCTAATATCACTGAATTACTGCCGGCAACAACTTATTCCTTTGAAATTTTTGCTCAAAATAAAGAAGGACTCAGCGATGGAAGCAAAATAATTACCTTAACAACTGAAGAAGAAAGTAAAAATATTTATTGCTTATTGTTTTCAAACTTTTAACACTATAATCTTTAGATCCCTCTGGAAAACCACAAAATATTCATATTGAGAACATTAATTTCGAAACTATAAAAGTTTTTTGGAAGGTGAGATTGTACCTGAAAATTTCTTCAATTTTTTCTTTCATGTAAACTAAACTAATTTATTAATCAGCCTCCAGAAGAATCGACATGGAATGGCCGCCTTCTGGGTTATAATATTGGTTTTAAGGAAATTGATAATTCAGAATTCTACGCATTTAAAACACTGTTGACAGCCAATCCAACTGCGGAAAATTTATTTGTTCAAATTGGGGGCATGAAACAACAAACTAAATACTCAGTAGTTGTTCAGGCATACAACAATAAGGGCAAAGGGCCTCTCTCCGAACCAGTTATGGTAATGACTTCAGAAGGAGGTACAGTAATCCAAAACTTTATAAACAAAATGCCATTAAAGAAATTCAATTGGGCATTTTTATGAAAGCTCCAAAAGAAGCGCCTATGGATGTGCGTTGCACAACTCTAACATCAACCAGTATTCACGTTACATGGGTTTCACCTTCAACCGAATCCATCAATGGAATTCTGAAAGGCTATAAGCTGTTATATAAACCTACGTTTGATTGGTTTGGTGTGTAAGGTGACCTGCTCGTCAATAATTTTTGGTTGGCAAAATAATGCGTGTAGGTCTTTATACAGTTATTTTCAAGTGTTTTAATATTTCTGTTGTATATTCTTATTGTAGATGAGACTTCACTTAGAGATAACAAAACAACTATGACCTCAATCACGCTTACTAATTTACAAAAGTTTGTAAATTATACGATACATGTTTTAGCATACACAAAAACAGGCGATGGCCCTCAAAGTGATGCAGTTTATTGTGCAACTCTAGACGACGGTAAATTCTTTTAATAATAATTTTAAATGAAAATTGTTATTTTTTTGTTTAATTTAAATTTATAACGTAGTTCCCGAAGCCATTGATGACATTAAAGTGGTGCCGGCATCAACAGAATCAATTATTATATCGTGGAATCCGCCAAAAGAACCCAATGGTATTTTAAGTTCGTATACAGTTTACTGGAAAAACGTTGATCATCAAAAAGTACTATCTTTAAATTCATGTTTAAAACAATAACATAAAAAAATTCAATACTTTTCAGAATATTTTTTCTCAATCTCTTCCGATATCTCAAACTTATTATGAAGTAACTTCGCTTCGTAAAAATCATAATTATCAATTTTGGGTCACAGCATCGACTTTATTAGGTGAAGGAAAGTCCTCTAAAAAAGTTTTCCAAACTACCGGAAGTCGAACAAGTAAAAAATTCATTGTTTATTATTTACTATTCATCATGACACAAAAATTATAGACTCTTTATTTTCAAGTTCCGGCACGAATTATATCTTTCGAATCTAATTTCACGCCCACATGGAAAAATGAAATTAATCTCATGTGTTTATCGGTTGGGAAACCAGAAGTCGTCAGAAAATGGATGTTTAAGTAAAAATACAGTACTGTATATTTATTGGCATCACTTGGCGGGTGGGGGGGTGGGGGGGGGGGGAGGAGGGGAGGTGAGGTGAGGTGAGGCTCTTATGAATTTAACCCAGAAATTTAAATAAATTTTATTTTAAATTTTTTCACTTCTCAATCTTGTAGCCTTTTATTACTTTCTTATAATATAATTTTGCCCATATGGCTCGCTTAATTTATCATAAAATGTTTAATTTGACAGTGTTTTCGTTAAAAAATTAAAACCCTCTGCCCAGTACCTCCTAGTTCGTTCCCCCAATGACGCTCCTGGTATACGCACATACAGACTGATACAGTGTATTAGAATTGTGAGGTTGACAATTATTATTTTATATTAGAAAACGTTTTTAAAAAAGGTCGTTATGAAATGAAAAAAAAAAAAAAAAGAAACACAACAAATCTTGCATTGTAAACTACTGTATATTATAGTGGTCGAGCTATTGAAACAACTCCAATAATTTCATCACTGTCTGATGGATCATTGCATCTTAAAGACCTAACCGAAGAAAACTCTGGAAATTATTCCTGCCACATTCACAATGAATTAGGCGAAGATAAAATTACTCATTATTTAACGGTTTTAGGTTAACAATATTATTTTGTCATTTATTATTAAATGATTAACTATTCTTTAAATAATTATTAGCTCCTCCGTTAGTACCCACAATAGAAGTTCAACAAACAACTTCGAATTCAATTGAAATTCGTTGGAAAATTGCTGAAGTAAAATTGGCAAAAATCAAAGGCTAGAAGAAAAAATATATTTGCATTTATTTTTAATAACTAATATTAATATAACTAATTTTTTTATAGGTTTCATAATTTATTTGAAAAAGGAAGATAACGAAGTTAAAAAAATTGCAATAGACTCCAAAGAGCGAAATTATAAATTCAGCGGACTCGAATGTGGCTCACAATATGAAATTTCCATAACAGCTTTTAATAAAATTGGAACTAGCGAGATTTCAAAATCAATTTTTGTTTCTACTAATGGATCCGGTAACTTTCAATACAGTATTAATAATTACAAAAAAATTTTTTCTAGAACTATTTTGTTTTTTAAGTTCCAAGTCCTCCTAACAAGTCTGATTTAATCGAAGAGTCTATTGATGCGGTCTCACTTTATTTGAATACTTGGAAAAGCAACGGTTGTCCAATCCAACATTATGTAGTAGAATATGCTCAACGTTCGTCTAAAGACTGGAATGTAGTCTCCAAAAATTTGAAACCGGAGCAAAGAAGACTAATGATTCCTGGTTTATTAAGTGCTACTTGGTACACTTTAAGAATGACGGCTCATAATATGGCCGGCTCTTCGGTAGTTGAATTCAACTTCGCCACCCTCTCAAAACTTGGAGGCAAGTTGCTAAGTACGATTTTTTTCTAATCATATTTATAAATTTGATTTTATAGAAATGATTCCATCTGATTCGAATGAAAGCAATGAAATAAATGGGTTATGGTCTTTTCTCAATTTTTATATTGTAATTCCAATTTCTCTTACTGTGCTCGTCTTAATTATCATCTTTGCTATTTCCTGTTATTACGTTCGAAAATCTAATAACCAGCAACAAAATATTTATGGTTTGCGATTACTTCAATAAATTTTAATTTTGAGTTCAAGTTTTAATTTAAAAAAATGTTAGGAAATCAATACGAGAATGACTTCCGCCGAGAATTTGACGGAAATACTTTAAAATACAATCAACAGAGAAATAACGAATTCGATGGTACACGTATTTTTTTTAGTTAATTTTCCATTTTTTAATTATTAATTTAAATTAACAGAAGATCCTACTCCTTACGCTACTTGCCAATTGTCCGCGCATCCACCACCACTTCCGCCGCCAAATGCTTCCTTTTTTCAAAGTAGGTAAAACTAATTTTTTTTATAAAACAAATATCTTCTTTACTATTCTTTTTTTTTTAAGATGTACCATTGACAACACGTAGAAGCGAAATTGAAAACGTGAATTTATTTCAAGGATTTCAACCACAATTTTTCGCTCTTCATCCAAATAGGTTTAAGATTAAATGCGCAATAAATTAATTATCAAATTTAAATTTTTGAAAAAAAAATTCTTGTAGTTTTCAGAATGGCCAGGAACAACAATTAATGCAAACTTCGTCTTTCATGCCGATTCAAATGCTTGATGAAAAACAACAAGCCATGTAAACACTTTGTTAATTCAAACAAACAAACGTTTAATATTTTTTTTTACAATTCTTAGAATTTAGGTAATCTAAACGGAAAAAGATCGAATTAACTACAATTTACACTTCTTTATAGCTAAGCTTTTCTTAATTAAATGTTTCGATGGAAAATCTCAATATTTTTGAATTTTACATTAGAAACATTTGATTTTTGCTAAAACCGTATTTAAAATTGTATTCAATCTATAATATTATAACATAGACACCGTAAAACCAACTTAAATCCGTAACAGCTTTTTAAAATTAGTATTGCTGTATAATTATTATTATTGTTGTATTTAATATTAAAATGAATTTCAGCATCAATATTTTACTGCCTAAAAAGTAATTCTTGAACCACATTTACCTTTATAATGCAGCTAGCCTCGTAACATAAATATTAATTAAAGTCGAAATCCCATCTGGGTTTTAAAGTACGTTTTACTAGGTGAAGGGTGCGCGCACTACGTGAATGCAAGAGAAAAATATCGATCCAAATGATTTCAATGAACGTAAGGTCAATGCCCTATCTTATAAAGGACATTTCTATCCTCGTGCACGCACGTGTTCTTAATCTCGCAAGTAAAAAATGTTAATTATAATTGCTATTGAAGTTTAAAAATTATATAATATATTTTTATAATTTATATAGAACATTTTTCATCTAGATATGTCAATTATGGAGTATTCTAGTTTCTTCGATCCAGGATCTAAACCGCTGCTATTGCTAATGATAATGTGTGCTATTGTAATGCAAGGTAAATGTTTTAAAAACCGAGTCTCCAATGTTTTCAAATTGATAAACATTTTATTAATTTTTATAATTAAGGAGAAATATTGTATCCAAAAATTAACGTTTTTTTTTAATTTTTTTTTTTTTTTCAACGTTTAAAGTTAATTATTTTTAAAGCTACCGGCATTCAATTAATTTGATAAATCATTTATTTAGGTTTTACCAATGAACTCGGGTTTGAAAATGATCTTCCTGATGTGGTTGATTTTATGAACACCAAGGGCATTATGCTTTCCTGCAATGGTAAAGGCTTTCCCAAACCTGACGTTAAATGGATATCATCTGATAATAGTTCAGTGAAGAACATCACCAATATCCGAACAGTGTTTTCAAACGGTTCTTTGGTTATGCACCCCTTTCGATCTGATCAATTCCGACCTGACGTTCATATCAATACTCTTCGATGCTACTTGAACAATTCTGCGGGTACAATAAGAAGTCCAGACGTTCAATTGAAAGCGGGTAAATTAATATATACAGGGTGTCCGAGAAGATTTTGGCCGATTTCCAATTCTGATTAAGAAAAAAACTGGCGCTGCTAAAAGTTTAAAATGGTGGAACTCAGAAAGTTTTTGTAACCTATATTATACAAAATAATTCTTTTGTTACGGCAATTCAAAAAATACAAAAAAAAAATAATAATTAAATTAAAAAAGCGACATTTTTCATAATATATGCAATTTTCCATGCAACAATTTTTGAAGGAATTTTCAAAATATTTTTTAAAAAATATATACAGTATATAGACCTACCGGTATTAATTTTTAGTAAGTTGTTTCAAAATAATTATTATTTGAAAATTATGTAAATTATTGACGTTTAAAATAAATATGTACCGGTAGGCTAAGTTTCAATGACATGTATGCCTTAAAATTAATACAGCTGAGCGTATTGAATGGCCTACAGAAAGCAAATTAATGAGACACACATGTCTGACTAAAATTTAGAACTACCGTACTGTAATTTCAAATACAGTATTGCACATATCGAATGTCTGCCGCATTGTTACCAGTTAGGCTACATTGTTTTTAAAGATATGTTACATTTTTGTTTTATTATTATTATGACATTGTAATCACAGAATAGAACTGCTTAATTTAAGTAAATATTACTTTTTGAATTTTGATAATTTTTTTATATTGTTAGTGAATTACCGTAACAAAAAAATTATAATTTTTATACAAAAAAACTTTCTGAGTTTATTTGTAAAATGACACCATTTTTAAGTTTTTTTTTTAAAAATCACAATTGAAAATTGATATTTATTCATAGCTTTAAATTAAGTTTCTTTTTAGTTATTCAACAACGCTACGAAATAAAAGTTTACGACACTTATGCAATTGAAGGAAACGTTGTAGTTTTCAAATGCCACATTCCTCCATTTATTAGAAAGTTTGTTGAAGTAAAAGCTTGGATTAAAAATGATAATTTACTCATTGAGCCGAAAGATACCATTGGTATGTTCTTAATAATACATTAATTAATGCCATGTTATAAAGATTAGTTTCTGTTCAGTTTCAAAAGACAAATTCATAATGACATCTAATGGAGATTTGCATATTCAGAATGTTCAACTGAGTGAAGCTGATACCACATATAAATGTAAAACGTACCATAGATTAATAGGTGAAGAAAAAATGAGTTCAAGCGGTCAGCTTTTTGTGACAGGTAAAACAAAAAAATATATAATACGATACTAATTTTGGCTCTCATTTAGTTAACTGCTACTACGTATATGCGCGCCCGCTTTTAAGACTAGCGCAGCAGCGCTAAATTTTAAACGATTAGATAATAGTTACGGTAAGGTTGGTCATTTTAAATTGGTTAGGTTGGGTTCATGAGGCCTGGAGGACCACAGTCTGGAGCGCTGAGAGATGGCGTTGCTACGCTAGCCTCAAAAGTAGGCACACGTAGCCGTGTTAGTGGTTATGTGTAAACAATTTTGTTTGGCGATACAATTTGAAAATGTTTATTCGTAATAGAACCTCAAGGAAATGTCCTTCCACGACTTACGGAAAGTACTAATATGTTAACTGTGAACGAAGGACTTGCGGTTATTTTAGGTTGTCCAGTTCAAGGCTACCCCATTCCTGATATTAAGTAAAAATAACAATAAAAAAATTTGTTTTCCTTTTGATTTAATTTTTGAAGTTTTTTTCAGGTGGTTTATTAAATCATTGGCCGATTTAATACCAATTCCAAAAGATAAACGTTTTAACGCCTTTCACAGTTTTTTAGTTATTCGTTCGGTAAATAATGAAGATGAAACTAATTACGTATGTGAAGCTGAGAGTAGCATTGGAAAAATCTCTCTTGCCACCAATTTAACTGTAACTAGTAAGTAAATGTTGGAAATACAAATTTTGGTTTATAATAATTCAATTAATATCTTCATTAGGCACTTTAACTGTAACTTTAAAACCAAAAGTAAATTTGATAAAATTGGGAGAGTCGATCAACTTCGAATGTGAAGTTTTAGGTCAGCCAGTGGATTCATTTGCCTGGTTTCATAACGGAGCTCTAATTCCATTAGCTACAAGTCAAAACTACTTGTTACAAAATGCTCAATTACAAAATAAAGGAATGTATCAATGCCTAGTTAACAGTGGAAGAAAAACATATTTATCCTCAGCAAAATTGAGTTTTACTGGTAAGTAATAGAACCCGCTATCAGTGGCGTATCAAGGGCCTTTACCCCTCTCGCGCTCCCTCCCCATATGAGTGTGA
>JAQGAZ010003890.1:0-10029 GCA_034692225.1 Polydesmus complanatus
TTTATAATGTCATGTCCGATTAAAATCGTGTTCAAATCGTTTTTAAATCGGCCTGGGTCATAGACTAAACAAGACCCCATTCCTACATTAAAAGTGTAAACTGCTTGATACACATTTCAGATTTTGAACAGAAAGAACGAATTTTTTCTGCATTGGTTTTTTGATTCTACAAACAGTAAATTTTCAATTAAATATTCAGATAATAGTTTAGTAACACTATCACCAGCCTCCAAATGGTCTAAAATTATTATTTTTTGACTTAAAGTTAAAACTCTGTTTTCTTTTTCTAGTCATTTTAGAAAGTGAAAAACTATTTAAGGTTGTTGAAAATTGCTAGTGATTTTAAAGAGAGGTCAAGAAATGTGCATATATCAAACACATGTCAAATGGTACTTTAACTATGTGTTTTTTTTAAACCACAAGCGATTGACCTTTTTAAAAAAAAATTAAAAAAATTTTTTTTTGGAAGTTTTTTTTTTTATTTTTTGAAAAAGGCTGTTCGGATTATAGAGGGATTCGGATTATTAGGGGTTCGGATTATCGCGACCGCACTGTACAAATAAGTTTTGAAAGATTTTAGAACATACTTGGATCTTTTACATGTATTGCTTTTTCTTTAAAATTTAATTAATTTTATTCATATTTCTAAACTATCGTTCTCCAACAAACACATGATACATCAAGGGTTTCATTATTTCTCAAGTAAATTTTAATAACAAAGTAAAGTGTGGTCCGTTGCCCATCAATGTTGTCCTTAGACAATAATATATTGAAAATCAAACTCTAAACAAAAAATTGTTGATTAGTAGTGATCCAAACGGTAGGTGCAGTTTCATGGCGGTACAAAGCCACATTTGAAACTGAAAACAATAAAAAATAAATTATATTCTATTGGCCTATTCTATTACATTTTATTAAGTAACAATAAAATAAAGTGCTGTTATATTAATAAAAAACGTATAGAAATATTAATTTTGATTAAAACTACCTGTAAGTTTATTATTATTAATTAAAAAAAATAATTACCAAATTGCTTATAGTTCCACTAGTTAATTCTCTTCCTCCTCTCATCATCTCATCCATATCAGAAAACCACTTAATTGACGGAAGATAGGCCTATAGTTTATCAGGACTTGTTCTTTCCTGGTCCTTCCCAGTCTTATTAATAATAACAATAAGATTATAATAATTAATTACATGTACCTTATTTATTAGATTGCTTGATTATATTTTTACTTCTTGGCTGTATGTAGATCGGATGTTTTTTATTTTTTGTTTTGTTTTATTTTCACCAAACCCTTCTCTTCTCATTCCAGTCACAATGTCTTTTAAGACCTTTTCTCTCACGTTTATATTGCAATAAAAACTTTTAGTCTAATCCGGGGCATTCATACTGCCCTTTTCTCCATAAAATTCTTTAAAACATAATTACACAAAATGAAAAGTATTAAAAAATCAAAATCTTCAACTTTATGTTTGTCGCTAATTTTATGTTTAGCAATAAAATCGCCAAAAACAAAGGTTTTCTGGAAAAAATAACAGGCGACCTGCTACTCTCCTTTTCACGAAACCAGTCAACTCGCCCTAATTTTTTTTCCCTTTTTTTAGTTAATTTTTGCTGTCCCATAGTAGGAACAGCGGGAAAGACAAAAAGACCGGAGACCCAGAATATCACCTTTTGTTAGTCAAAAAAGAGAAGGTAGTATCCAGAGCTTAACCCTGCGGAATCGCACTACTCCTCAGTTTCTTTATACAGTAGCTAGATTACCGCAATACTGATAGCTTGCCTCGCCACTCGCCAAACTGTTTAGATGGGTAAAGTAGCCGTGCTTTTTCTACTTCGCTAGTCGACTCGCCTCATTGTGCGGGAGTTAAACTTGGCCATCATAGCGTTTTCTAACTTGCTCCTCCAATAGACCCGTGCAAATCATGCATAAAAGAAGAAACTTCGGAGAAACTTGTGTTGGCGCGGCGTTTTAGAAATTAGTTGTGCTGTTTTTATAGATTGTGGAGTACTTTTTCTCTAGTGACGCGGTTTTATTATTGAATTATTGGCTACCTGTTACTGTATTTCCAACTTGTTACACCTTATTTTTTATTAATTTCTTTAATAATGACAGATTGCGCATCCCGAAAATTAGTTTCTATCGTCTTTAGTTTTTAATAAATATTAAAAACTAATTTTCCAGTTTAATTAAAAGCATGCAGTAGTGTATAGTTGACCTATTTAAAAAAAATAACATGTAAAAATAATTTAAATAATATTGTTGCATTTATATTAAATTAAAATTTCTAAGGCTCAAAATCATACACTGTCAATTATTTAATTTGAAAATTATTATTAAATCCATGTCTACACAACTAATAATTTGAAAGCACATTATATTAATATGAATTATAATTTATATTTATAAAGATAAAAGGTAGAAATCACTTCTGGTTAAAACGTTTACGATATTGTTTATGGAAAAAATAGAATGAAAATTTAATTTGCCTGAACGAAGAATTAGAGTAAAAAAAAACAATTTTTTTTAAAAAAAATTAGGCTAGTTATTTAAAATTAATTATGAAAATTTTAAAAAACAATTGTTGCAATTTCAGAAGTGATGTTACACTAAAAAGCAGTAAACAATACCTCAAGAACTCGTATTAAATTCTATAGCTGGAGTTGGAAAAATTGAACAAAAATCTCCAAAAAAGTATGAAGCAACGAAATACTGTAATAGCCTATTGTCCACAGTGGCCTAGATAAGTTTGTATTTCAAGTAAGAGACAATTTCGATGAAAAACTCGTAAGGGGCTTTCATATCATAGAATGAACATTCGTCCCACAAAGTAAACTCTGATCACACAAGGGAAAAACTAACTTTTTTTTTCTTTCTGAATTTAGTCTTTTAAAGAAATCAATTGGTGGGATTGGGATTGTGACATAAGATGGCCACTCTTGAATCCGATGGGTTTGATGAAACTTAAAAATTAAATTTTCTAGGAAATTTACCATTGAAGAGTTTCTACTTTTTCCCTCATTTTTGCGAAAACTTTCGATTTTCCACTCTTTACAGTAAATTAAAATTAAATAAAACTAAAATTTAAATAAAATATTTAATGCTTTTTTTATTACTCGTACATGTAAATTACGGGCTAACTTCCCTTTTTTTATTCTCTTTGTTCAGGTTGAAAATTATCCAGAAATCGAAGAAATTCTTTAGTTTTGTCGTCGTCGAAATCTAAATCGACTTCAGTGGTGAATTGTCTTTTGAAGGTAACCATCGTTTCTCTCGAAGCTCCACATTCCTCGACAAAGAACTTGAGGAAATTCCACATTTCTTTGCATGCGTCATCATCATAATAAGAGAGCCATGCATCGTCCAAAAGCAATCTTTCTATTTGCGCGCCATTGGCTTCGCTCAACACCAATTTACACAATTCAATTTCTCCCGATTTGAAGGATTTATACAAATTATAAGTTTCTAACTCATCGATCAAGTATTCTTTCAACTGAGCCGGACTTAAACGCCACAACTCAAAATACAGTTCTCGATACTCGCAATCACCCCCAGTGTCTTTCGTTTTATCGATTCGCCAAAAGATGGACGTTAGCAAATAGTCGAAATCACTTCCAAACAGAAAGTCCCACACTCGGTTGGCGGTACCCAATAGAAAATATCGATTGTAAGGCCAGACTACAATCTTCGATGGGATGAAAATCGCACCACCAAAATTGGAACGTATCACGTCGAAAAGGTATTAGCAGAAGCGAAAAAAGTCTATCTTTTTCTTCAGCACTTAATCTTTGAAAGAAATATTTGGTGGCTGTTGGGTTGCAAGATAATATAGCCACGTGGCAAGCTTCGTGATAAGGGCTCAAATAGGAAAAGTGGTCGCTCCGGAAAATATTAAAACAATGTTTTACATATTGAGTAAAGTAAACCACTAGATCTTGTTCATCGGTTTGGACTAAGCTAGAATAGGCGAGCACTGGTAGTATTTCGTCTTCCGGCATCTCCTGCAATAGATTTTGAATTTCTTCCACCAAACAAAATGTACAAGCTAACCGATAGCGCTGGATGTGATTCAAACTTTGATCTCGTTGTAACAAAAGTCGAACGCTTTTAAACTTGTCGATAGTGGCAGACGACGTCCAACGCAAGTCTCTCAGATTTATTCCCTTCACATAGAAATTTATATTAAGATAGTCAAACCAATCGTCAATCTGGAAACCGATGGGTTTGATGAAATTTAAAAGTTGAGTTTTCAAGGAAGTTGGAAATGGAAGAACTTCTACTTTTTCCCTCATCTTCGCTAAAGCATTCACAAGGCGAAAAGTTTTATCTACTATAAAATCTTCAGTCCACAATTGAGAAGCGATCTTCGCCAGAGCCATGTGTTTGAGGCTGGGATTTAAAAAGAAGTTCATTTCCACTTTTTTAAAACAATTACAAGTACGGGTAAATTGAATGTTTATCGAAGTATTTTAATACTTATGCAGATTTTTTTTTAATTAAAAAAGCAACAAATGTTGTTCTCTTGGCTTTAAACAGTAAATGCTGATAATGCTTCCATGAAACTTGAGGAGAGATGAGTTGAGCATGTTCTGTTATTCACATCAAAGGTTTGCTTGGATTAAGGGCCAACATATTTGAGCTTGCGGGTGATTGGTTTTTTACAAGTTGACCTTAAACAATTGAAATTTTTGTAAGGATCTTTTCTCTCGCGACACACCTTTTTTAGTTTTTTTTTTTTTGTTTTGAAATACCTGTTCTCGGTCCTTAATCCTTATTAGTCATTTCTTATGAGTCATTTTTTAAAAAGGGACCATTACGACGTCACGTAAATAAACCGAGTTTGATTTTTTTTTGTCTTGACTTTTCTGTTGTTATTGAACTTCATTTTAGTTTGAAATTTAAAATCTTTTTGTTTTGAAAGTTTAACTTTTCCAAAGTTCCTTTTACAAATCCAAATTTCAAAACCAAAGTTTATGCATTTTACTTTCCAAAAACCCAGTTGTTTTTGCTTTTTCTGGCAAGTTCAAAAACTTCAAGAAAAGTCAAGTGGCGGGTCAAATCAAGTGGAGGCCCCATGCGTTAAAAAAAAAGTGTTAAGAAAATTCTCATTAAATTATAACAAAAAAAAAGTGCATTATTTTAAGGTTTAATACCATAAGTCCTAAAAGCAAGTTACATAGTAAAAAGCGCGAAGCTTGCGAAGAGCAAAATGTTTTGAGAAAAACAACAAATTTAGCCAATAATGTAGGTATAAAAAATGTTTTGCAAGAAGGCTTTTTTGCGCACCCCCTACAAATGATAAATTTAGATTCTTTTTTGCTGCTCAGAACACCAGCGTGACAGAGTCCCATTAAATTGCTCTGTAGGGAAATACTCGTTTCCCTTTACAATTTTTTTTTTAAAAAAAGGTTTTGTTAAAAGCATTTTTTGTTAAAAACTTTAAAAATAAATTTTGGGGGTATTTTGGGTCCCTGAGCGGCCGGCAGCTTGCTCAGGCCTTTTGATTCAGAATCAAAAGGCATGAATAACTAAATTCCTATAAAAATTAATTTATTTTGTTAATGGTCAACTTTAAAAAAAAAAAACAATTTCTTAAAAGTTCAAACAAGTAGACCTTTATTCAAAGCAACTTTGGTTTCGGATAGAAGTACAATTTCAAATCAACTCTCTTAAAGTTTAATTACGTTTAGTAGTAATATTTTATGAGAGTGAAAATAAACTTCATTATAAATCCCAGTCTCAAACACATATTTCTGACAAATTTCCGCTCAACTATGAAATCAAGATTAAATGTTAATAGCTAAATTTATTTACGATTCGAATGCATCTGCAAAGACTAGTGAAAAAGTAGAGACTCTTCAATGGCCAACTTCCTTGAAAACCCAACTTTTAAACTTTATCTGGAGCATCGGCATACAGATCTAAGAATGGTATGAACCACACTAAAAAAAAATTAAAAAAATGGAATCCAATTAGCGCTAATTAAAATTCATGTACCTGTGTTTTTTTTTTTTTTTGCAACTTTAATAATGCAACAATAGAGTTTTCGGTGACTGCTTCTTAACCTCTTAACTGCTTAAAGTCCCTTTTTGTGACGTCGCCTCTGCGTCACCTCCGGTGGATAAGCGGTTAAGAGAAGCCAAGCGAGCTTATTTTTAAGAATAAGCAGGGCCAATCAGAATGCTTCTCGTCATAGTACCGTCATAGGAAGGAGGAGTTTTCAAACTTTTTCTCGACTTGAGATGGCATCCATGTTGGATTTGAAGCGACACTATTCTTGCTAGTTAAAATCAATTTTTTTCGGGCTGCCGATAAGTTGTTTTTATTGTGTTTTATTTCTTGAATACGTTTATTTAATGGAATTTAAGCTGCGATTAATACTAAAATAAAGATAATTAAAAAGCTATTGAATAAAACAAGTTATTTGTAAATTGTTGTTTTTCCGATCGTTAACGAAAAAGCGCGGACAATTATGCTCGGAAACATAATAAATAATGCGATTAACATAGAACGGAATAGGGTATCAGAAAGCTTGAGTTTCGTCTTTTACAATTTGTAAAGTTTGTGTCGATTAAATAAAATTTGCAATTAAAAACTCATAATGTTTGTATCCGTTTAATTCTCATTTATGAAGTGGGAACGGGGAAAAACTGTAGTGCAGCATGTAGGACACCCCTAGTAATTTTAATGAGAAACGTTTAATTACTGGATCGAAGCAGTATTGAAGTTTTACATGACGCACACGTCATAAGTAATTCTTCCTTAAAAATCGAAGCACCGCAAACACTTTTTTTTGGATATGTTTCTTAACTGTGACGATGTACGACGTCATAAACTTAAAAAGAGCAGTTAAGAAACCGTCACCGCAAACTCTCTAATTTCCACCAAAATTTCAAATCATTTCATTTAGGCCTAATAATAACTTGCGATAAAAAATCAGTGTAGTATGTTTACCGTGACAATAATTGAGTGGATTACTGAAACTCTCCAGTTTATTTGGAATTGGTTAATATAGAACTAAAAATAATAAGTATTGTATACCCATATTTTTGATATACGGCCTAGATCGGTTCCCGGAAAGTTGGCCGTAAAGCAAAACGCCGTATATCAAATCATATTTTCCCATAGAAACCTATGTTAACTCATGGGATCGGTTCCAAACTTCCAATTTTAAAGAAAAAATTTAAAAATACCGCCAACTTTACAATGAAGATTAGGCTACATTTTTTAGCTAATGAAAACATTTAACCAACACAGGTTTATGGTTATTAATTTAAAACCAAAACAGAACATGTAAAACCGCTTAGTTTTTACTGTATATGCATTGCACCATGGCTATTCTAAAAGGGTCCATGTTTACACTTAAAAAAAAAAAAAAACATTTCTCCCTATTTCAGCCGAAATCCATTTTCGCGAGTCAAGCGAAATGTGTTTTCTTATGCACTCTTAATCTCAATTTTTTCGTTTTTAAATTTTTTTTGGCCGAAAATCGAAACAGTGTAGTAAATAAAAAAAACCGTAATAGCAAAACGCCATATATCAAGGTATGGGTGTACAATAATAAGTACTGGAGTATTTTTTGGGAAGAGTTTGCAAGCAAGTTAATAAATTACCGTAATTTGTCAAGTATTTTAATTTCATTTTTTCAAATTTATTGCAAGTTACCATAATAATAATTGTGATATTAATTAATCGTGCATTATAAAAGCAACTTTATCTCACATAGGCTACTTACAATTAATTTTCATTTGAAAAGAAAAGTTCTTTTAATTGCTATTTTTTGTTTAAATTTGAAGAGGCCGAAAAAATAAAATTTAATTCTACCCTATTTACGTTATAAAAAATTAAAATGAAATTGGAACTAAGGCTATAAACCAAATAGGCGAATTGAATTTTAAACCTAACTATCGTTTCCCTCAAAGTTTTACAGTCCTCGATGAAGAACTTGAAGTAGTTTCATAGTTCTTTGCCTTCGTATAAGTCGGCTGTCGGTAGTCACGAAGCCAGCCATGGTTCGAAATCAATCGGCCTCGGGCAATTGTTAACTACCAGTACAAACAGTAATAAAATAAAAAATAAATAAATAAATCGTTCTTTTGGTGCAACGTTGGCCTCGCTCAACATCAATGTACATAGTTCCACTTCTCCCCAATTGAAGCATTCAAGCGCCACAACTTAAAATAAGTACATTGCAATTATAAATCCCTTCATGGGTCAAACCCAAGATGCCATTCATCAAATGCCCACAATTATTTTTCTGAAGAAATTCCCGCATTCGGTTGACGGTTTCCAGTAGAAAATCTCGATTGTAAGGCCAGACTAAAAAACTGTCTAGAAATGCTAAAAACGTGCCCTAGATCCGTTTTACTCGTTGGGTTTTGCTTATTTGGGAGAGAAAAAAACACACAAGCTCAGCGAAACACTCAAAACTACACTCGAAGATAGGAAAAAATTAAATTTTTTTCTTCGTAATTTAATTTTTAAAAGAAATATACCAGACTAGCACTTATAGTTTCTCTTCTCCGGCCATCTCATTCTGCAATAAATTTTGAATTTCTTCCACCAAACAAAAAGCGCAAGCTAATAAAATTCGTTGTAATAAAAGTTAAACATTTTTTGCCTGGTCGACGGTGCCATAAGACGTCCACCGAAGGTCTTTTAGATTTACGCTCTTCACGTTGTAGTTTTCTTTAAGATATACATACCAGTGGTAGACCTGGATACCAATGGGCCTGATGAAACTTGCAAGTTGAATTTTTATGGCAGTTGGCGATATAAGATTTTCTACTTTTTATCTGGTCTTTGCAAATGCAATCGAATTGTAAATAAAATTATCTATTAACAAATCTTCATTCCATAGTTGAGCGGCGAGCTTCGTCAGAAAAACGTTTTTCAAGCTTGGTTTTAAAATATGGTTCATTTTTCCTTTTTTAGACAACAAATTTCAAAGTTACTATAGACTTTATATTTATCAGAGTTTACCTTCTCAAGCGAAATTGTTTAAAAACAAAAAATATAGATTGGTAAAAATGCAGTGAATGCTGACGCTGCTTTAGTTAAAACTGTAGGAGAGACTAAAGGCTGATTCAGACATGCGTCTTGCGGCTCAAAACGCACACTTCTTCGTCTAAAATATGTCGTCACATCCTCCGCAAAACTACTTTGCCGACGAAAAATTGAGGAAGCAAAGAAATTCAACCGGTTGAATTCTTTCCTCGATTCTTCTTTGCTTCTAGTTGGATTAGCCAATAGGAAAGCAGGTTGCAGGAAAAAGGTCATTAAAAGTAGGTCACCTCTAAAAGCCACGTGTTTTTTTCATTTGCTTTTACAATTGACGAGTGACGAAAATAGAGAAGAAAATGTTAGCTTCCCGCAAACATGTCTGAACACAACTTCTCTCAACAGGCTGCAGCAGCAAACTTCTGCCGAGCGTCCAGACGCATGTCTGCACCACGCTTAAGTCTGTGAGGAGAGTTCCGTGTAGCGTGTACATGTACTTTTATTTACATCCAACGTTGCTTTGAATGAGACCCAACTGGTCTGAACAAGTAAAAGATTGAGTTTTCGGAAGTTGACCTTTAACAATTAAAATTTTCTTAGGAATTTATTGTCTTTTGTGACAAACCTTTTTCAAGTTTATAATTTTTTCTTGAAATGCATTTTTCTTATGCTTTTAGCCGTCAGAACTTGCCGATTCAGTGGGGAAGGTCATTTGCCAGATGTTATTTTTAATACGCTTTTATTAGCTTCACCTGACCGTATCTCAGTATGTATGTATGTAACTCGATTTTTATCGATATTTTAAATTTTTTCGATGTACAGTATTAAATTTTTTGATGAATTAAATTTTTTTTATTCATATTTTTTTTTTTTTTTTAATACTTAAATTGTTTAATAGTTAAATTTAAAATTTTATCCGCCTCTGAGGTTTGAACCCGTATCTTTCCCATCATAGTTAGAATCGTTGCGAACTGCACCACATCCATTCACACGATACATTGCATTAACTCTAGTGGGGGCTTTC
>JAQGAZ010003891.1:0-10022 GCA_034692225.1 Polydesmus complanatus
TTGGTTTGAATCTTTTTCACTTTGAATTCTTTTCACTTTGAATCTTTTTTCACTTTGAATCCTTTTCACTTTGAATCTTTTTTTCCACTTTGAATCCTTTTCACTTTGAATCTTTTCCACTTTGAATCCTTTTCACTTTGAATCTTTTTTTCCACTTTGAATCCTTTTCACTTTGAATCTTTTCCACTTTGAATCCTTTTCACTTTGAATCTTTTTCAGTTTCAATCTTTTTCAGTTTCAATCTTTTTCAGTTTCAACCTTTTCCACTTTGAATCTTTTTCAGTTTGAATCCTTTTCACTTTGAATCTTTTTCACTTTGAATCCTTTTCACCTTGAATCTTTTTCACTTTGAATCTTTTTCACTTTGAATCCTTTTCATTTTGAATCTTTTTCACTTTGAATCTTTTTTGGTTTGAATCTTTTTCACTTTGCATCTTTTCACTTTGAATCTTTTTCACTTTGAATTCTTTTTACTTTGAATCCTTTTCACTTTGAATCCTTTTCACTTTGAATCTTTTTCACTTTGAATCTTTTTCACTTTGAATCTTTTCCACTTTGTATCTTTTCCACTTTGTATCTTTTCCACTTTGTATCTTTTCCACTTTGTATCTTTTCCACTTTGTATCTTTTCCACTTTGAATCTTTTTTGGTTTGAATCTTTTTTGGTTTGAATCTTTTTCACTTTGAATCCTTTTCACCTTGAATCTTTTTCACTTTGAATCTTTTCATTTTGAATCCTGTTTTTCTTTCATAGAAAAACGATAATGCGAAACGTATCGTCGGCATTCATATAGTTTTCTATGCTAAATTGATGTTAAGTTTGAATCTTCGTATATCGGTTTAATTTTTTTTTAAATAAATATTATTGTAAAGATTCAAAGTGAGATCCCAGTAGGCAAGAGTCCTTTCAGGAGTTAAGGATTCCAGGTGACTTTTCGAGAGCTTAGAAAGCAACATGGCGTCTTTGAAAGCGCATTCAGCGTTTAAAATAAAATGCCTTACTTTGTGCGTTTCAGGGACAAAAACGGATTTTCTATTATAAAAAATGTATAAATTGCTAATGTTAATCGTAGTGTATGATTAATAGGAAACGCGGTATTTTTTTTCCCCTTCTCGAAACGTAACACTTCCGGCGTACTGTATTTCTAAACTTAGACGCAAAACGGAAGTGCCCGGGAATTGCACTTCCCGTCCCAGTGGGTAGAAAGTTTTGCTAGCCTTTTTTTTTTTTTTTTTTTGTACGGTAGCACCCTGTAGGTTGTAAGGAGGAGGTTGAGGGGGGGGGGGGAATGCCGCCCCCTCGCCACTTGCTCTTTTATGTGCGCGACTTTTAATGCGCAGCTCTCGATTTTTCGTCAATTAAGCGATTTGATTGTGGTTGATGATGACGTCATGGAGCTGCGCTCGGTGGCGCCACCTGTTGCTATGTCACCATTCGGCCTATTATTTTGAAGATGACGTTAACAAATTGAGCAGATGGCGCCACTGAATCATCATCAACGCCGCCGCCGTAGCCAACAACTGCCAATTCAATTATTACTAATACTCTCTTTCACTCTTCCCCCACCGCGCTCCGCTATAATTAAGCGCAGCTTATGGAAGAAATTATTTATGGTTTCATTAAATGTCCCTTATCTAATGTGTTGGTCGCCAAATTGCATACTCACTTGTTGTTTTTTAACTTTTAGTTGCCAATTTTAAAATTTGAGTGTTTATGGTATTAAAGTTTTAGTCGCCAATTTAAAATTTTAGTGTTTATGGTATTAAAATGTTAGTCGCCAATTTAAAGTTTGGGTATTTATTGTATTAAAATGTTAGTCGCCAATTTTAAAATTTTAGTGTTCATTGTATTAAAGTTTTAGTCGCCAATTTAAAGTTAGTTTTATATTTTATGGTACAGTATTAAAAGTTTTAGTTGCCAATTTTAAAGTTTTAGTGTTTATGGTATTAAAGTTTTAGTCGCCAATTTAAAATTTTAGTGTTTATGGTATTAAAGTTTTAGTCGCCAATTTAAAATTTTAGTGTTTATGGTATTAAAGTTTTAGTCGCCAATTTAAAGTTTAAGTGTTTATGGTATTAAAATGTTAGTCGCCAATTTTAAAATTTTAGTGTTTATTGTATTAAAATGTTAGTCGCCAATTTAAAGTTTGAGTATTTATTGTATTAAAGTTTTAGTCGCCAATTTAAAGTTTTAGTGTTTATGGTATTAAAGTTTTAGTCGCCAATTTAAAATTTTAGTGGTTATGGTATTAAAGTTTTAGTCGCCAATTTAAAGTTTAAGTGTTTATGGTATTAAAGTTTTAGTCGCCAATTTAAAATTTTAGTGGTTATGGTATTAAAGTTTTAGTCGCCAATTTAAAGTTTAAGTGTTTATGGTATTAAAATGTTAGTCGCCAATTTTAAAATTTTAGTGTTTATTGTATTAAAATGTTAGTCGCCAATTTAAAGTTTTAGTGTTTATGGTATTAAAGTTTTAGTCGCCAATTTAAAATTTTAGTGTTTATGGTATTAAATTGTTAGTCGCCAATTTTAAAATTTTAGTTTTTATGGTATTAAAGTTTTAGTCGCCAATTTCAACTATTTTTTGCTGCTTTAAATTCCAAAATTTCATAACTAAAATTGGAAATAATTGACACGTGGAAGCCCTGTTTTAGTGTACACTAAAAAGTGTGCTCCTCCACTTGAATTCCCATATTAATATCTTATTTTGTGTTTGTTTTTTGTGGCGAACGAAGCTCGTGTTTGTTGAGGAAAAGTGAGCCGATTGGATGAGCCGTTCGGTGGCGAGATAGGTGCTCCGGGGCGGGCGGGGCTTATCAGTCATGAACTCACTCGGAATCCAGCAGGAGTCTACAGCTATTTCCGGTTCAGTCTGCACCCCCCCCCCCCCCGAGGAGGCGTTGATACTAAGTGGGACAAAACAAATTATTGATTTAATTTAATATTAAAATAAAAATTAGTTTAAATAATAATGGTAATAATAATAATAAAGGGATTAAAGAGATTTTTAATCGCAAACCTGAAGCGGCGAAAGTGAGACACTAAACTCGTTTATTAATATCGATGTCGACAGCAATTTGTTTGCATTTAACTTGCATATTTATTTATCAAGGATTTTTAAATTAAAAACAATTTAATTTTATTATTTAATAATAATAATAATGAAGAAAAGTGTGGACGAGACGTTCCAAGTTGTTAAATTTTAGGGATTATTATAATGGTCTAAGTGCCTATTTGGCAGAGTTTAGTGAACCCGTCTCTAATAATAATTGTTATTAATACTTAAGTCATTTTTTTTAGGGAGTGCCAAGTAGAGCTTAGGAATTATTTTTGCATAGTAATTATTCTAGTGTTTTTTCTCTCGAACAATTTTAAGTCAGTATTAAACATAAGTGCATCTACTGCTAAGATCTAAAAAAAAAAAAAAAGTTTTAGTGCAGCGTTTTTCTTATTGCGAGCGCATGTTATAATTAGTGAACGTTAATAAGGGTAGATTGCCAGTAAACATCGGCGTTTAGTTGTTGCTTATAGGGTTTAGTAAATATTAAGTAGAGTTTAGTGAATGCTAAAAAGGGTTGGTTGAATATTAAAAGGCGTTTAGTGAATGATAAATTGATAACAGGGTTTAGTGAGTAGTGACCGAAGTTTAGTTATTGCTTATAGAGTTTAGTGAATGTTAAACAAGGTTTAGTTAGTGTTAAACAGAGTTTAGTAAGTGTTACGCAGAGTTCAGTAAGTGTTAAACAGAGTTTAGTAAGTGTTAAACAGAGTTTAGTAAGTGTTAAACAGAGTTTAGTAAGTGTTAAACAGAGTTTAGTAAGTGTTTAGTGAATAGTAAGAGCTAAGTGCATGTAAAACAGAGTTAAGTGCATGAACTTAGTGAACGTTAATAAGGGTTGGTTACTAATATTAAGTAGAGTTTATTGAATATTAAGAAAAGTTTAGTGAACCAGTTCGCCAGTGTTAGTAGGGGTTTAGTGAATGTGAACAAGTCTTTAGTGAGGTTCAAATAGAATGTACACACATTTTCCGAGAGTTTAGCGTAGGTTTTCCACCGCGCATGCGTACCTGAACATGTTTGAGCGACCTCTCGGCGTCACCGTAATAATATTATCTTCACGCGGCTGCGACTTCCGGTTCGAAATGAGGTCCCTCGGTTGGCGCGTGCTCGTTACGCGCGCAGGTGCCGGCGATGACGTCACCCCCTGCCTCGCTCTCTCTCCCTATCTGTGTCTCTCCTATTTTTAGTTCGTTAAACCGGCCGTGACGTCATCCTGGCCTACATCGTCCGCCGACGCACCGCTAGGTGGCGACTAGGTCGACCGTGTTTGTGTGTCAACCAACCCCCGCTCCTCCTACCGTAGGCCGCCGCGTCCACTTCCGCCGGCGCACATTCAAGGTCAAGGACTGCGCAGAACCAACATCCGGCGGCCATGTTTATTCCACATTTTTGTTTCTTGTTTACATTAAATCTCCATTGGTTAACCGAGGTTTCTGCATACGGGGTGTGTTCGGATAGTTGGTGTGCACTCGGCTGAGGGAAACCCAGTTGCGAGTGCACAGCTACTATCGGAACGTACCCTGCTGGTTACTACGCATTTTGAGAGACGCAACTTCGATAACATTAGGACGCAGAGCGAAATCTAGTTTTATTTTACTTCGTCGTAGAGATGCGACTTAAAAGAAGTTGGAAGACGCAAAGCGAAACCCAGCGTTAATCCAGTTTTAGTAGCTTATAGTCTGTAGATTCAACTTCGAAAATAGGAGGACGCCGAATCATCGAATGAAACTTAAAGTGTTCTAGAAATGCGAGTTCGAAAGCGCTTAAAGATAGCAAAGCGAAATCTAACGTTAGCCCAGTTTTAGTGCATTCTAAAGACGCAATTTCGACGATGTTTAGGACGCGGAACGAAATACGGCTGTAGAAAGGACGCAAAAGCGAAAATACGTAGATTCAAAGCGGGGCCTGGTAGTAATTGGGCAGAGACGCAATAGTAAAAAACGATGCAAAACGAGACCTTAGTTTAATATTTTTTTTCTCCTTACAGATGCTGACTTCCGGTGTTCCTAACGCATGACGTCACGCTGGAGAAACCCGCGTTTTGGTAAGTGTTTTTTTTTTTTTCTCCTCTCTTTCTACTTCCTTCCGGTTCGTCCGGGTTAAACGGGTAAATATTTTGTCCTCATTACGGAGGTTTTCGCATTAGAGAGGGGGGATATGTGCGCGTACATAACGCAATTGAAATGGGTTTTGCGGTTTCCTGTTTATACCCAACGCGGGGTTAATTTTGAAAGAGATTGCGTGCGACCTTAATACGCCGTACGGTATCTGCTACACGCAAACCCTGGCGGTGGAAGAGGGAAGCGGCGGCGCCCTCATTCGCTTCATAATGCCCGCCACTTAAACTTTCTCTCTCTCGCTCAATCATCATTGATGACATTTTAGTGTCATAATAAAGTACTAAGCAACAATATTATTATTGTCACTCGGTAGTCCGCCAGGCGGCGCTGCTAATTCTGATCCATTATACCGGGTGTCATTATCATCCCGACCTTGTTCTTCTTCTCCTTCATCACCCGATGGATGACGTCACCGGGGGGGACTGGAATTGAGAACGGACGTCGGTCGGAGATCACCCCCACATCTACCACCCCCTGCCTCGCGATTAAACCACCCATTCAACTTTTTATTATCGCATTTTGAGGTTGTTATTGTTGGTCGTTCGGCTGGAGGTTGGCATACATAGATCGGGGCGAGTGAGTGAGTGGGAATGCGGCCATTATCGCCGCCATTTCGAGGACACTCTGCACGGGCTGATAATAAGCGTTCACAATGACCACTAGGGGGAGCCGTCGACACACAATTCCAGCGTAATTAGCCCGCCGCAAACGTTGTACAGGGTGCGTCCTGCGCCGCTTTTCCTTCGCCAAGTTTAATTCACTCTCAATCACTTCATTAAGATTCAAAGAATAAGAAAACCCTTAAGCGATTGCTTACGCTATTTTTGTTTTTAAATTGAGAGTTATCGCTTAAGAATTATGGCTTCTTAAGAATCCCCCCTCACTTAAGGAAAAGCTTATTCTAGTATCTGTTTGTATGAGTTTTAATTTTCCCAGTACTGTTGTAGAGAAACCCGAGTCGCGCTTAATGCATAGTCCCAGAAAACAGGGTTAAAAGAAAAAAGCGGAAGGACTTATGGCCACTATGGCGTTTTAAAAGGTCAAGCGCATGCGCTATGGCAGTAATTTGCGGATCAATCTCATTTATATTATGTAAAATAGTCTGTCTATCCCACTTATAGAGGGACAGTAATGTATTCTGCCCACTTACTGCCTCCCCTTAATATATTGTTTCCACTTGTTGTTCCCATTAATTGAGGTAAGGTGAAATATACTTTTTACTTATAGAGATAAAATAGTCTGTGTTTCCCACTTTTATAGGCAAAATAATTCATCTTTTCCCCTTATGTAGGTGAAATAAAATATATTTTCCACTTATACAAGAAAAATTGTCTGAACTTTCCACTTATAGAAGTAAAAAGGTCTATACTTCCCACTTAGAAACGTTCAATAAAATATACTTTCCACTTATAGAGGTAAAATGGTCAGTTTCCCAATTATAAAAATTAAATAAAATATTTTTTTTTACTTATAGAAGTAAGATAAAATAAACTTTCCACTTATAGAGGTAAAATTGTTGGTTTCAACTTCGAGAAGTTAAATGTAATGTACGTTCCACTTAGAGAGGTAAAATGGTCCACGTTTCTCACGTATAGAGATAAAATAAAATACACGTCTCACTTAGAGAGGTATCAAAATATACTTTTCATTCATATAGGTAAAAAATAGTTTAATATGCTTCCCACTTATAGAGGTTGAAGCCAGTCTCGCTTAAAGATGCGCGGTAGTCCCAGATAAAAGCTTTTTGTTTATTTTTGTTTGGGTGGGGAAACGTCCGGACTAAAAGTGTTGATCTCATTTATCGAGGTTCCTACCCTATTGTCCCCCTCCACCATCAGTGTCCTCAAAAGTCTAATGCGCATTCAGAGCTTTGTAGATCAATGCTAAACGAACGACAAACGAAACGGATCAAATCCTAATCTATAATTATTATTATACTACTATTCTATACTACTGTATAATGATTGTAATGGTGGTATTGGTTGCGCCACCTACATTCGAATCAATTGCGTAAATTAACCGAGAGAGAGAGAGAATGTCAATTGACCCATCGATTATGAATGGAAAATAGGCTTAAGCGATGCAATTGATAGTGGGGTGCGGGGGGTGGTGGGGGAGATAGAGAGAGAGAGAGAGAGGTGGCTGAGTTCGATTGCGAAAATGAGGTTGAACGAGGGTCATTCATCAACAATGGCACGCTGAGGGAAAGGGTTTTTATCTGTTGCAAAGGGTAGACGAGAGGGAGGGGGGTCCGACCTCGACCCCCACCCACTCCTACCCCCTCCCAACCCCCTGTGACGTCATCGCCCGTCGCGTCCTATGTCCTATTTGAAACACGATTTATGGCTTTTCGATTTTTATTAACTTTTTTTATGCGCCATTTTATTATTATTATTGAATAGGGAACGGTACCGTCACCCCTCCCCACCCACCTCCCTTATCCATTACCACCCCCGACTTCTATATCGGCTAAACGTCACTCTCTACCTGTGACGCAAGTAGGTGAAAGCGTGACACTCGCTCCACTTCGCCATCTTCACCATTCGCCATAATAATGCTTAGGGGGGAGAAGAAAAAAAATGGAACCTCACGTCGATTTTGGCGGGAAATTAGGCTGCGACGGTGGAGACTCCCCTCCCCTCCTCTACCCCACCCTCTCTCCCTCCATTCCATTTCAATCGGTTTAAATCTAAATTTTAGATTAGTTTCATTATTTTATTTATTTGAATTTTAAATGAGTTTTATTTAAATGCGACGTCGTATTTTACTTTGCTCGCTTTTCGCTTTTCTTTTTAATTAAAAAAAAATTTAATACTAAATAAAACCGGAAGCTATAATTTGGCGGTGGATGTGACGTCATGTATGTTTGCACCCTGTAACATGGACTTAAGTATCGCGTGTGTCCTATAAAGAGAGACGCATAAGGGAATGCTTATACAATGAGGATTTCCTTAAAACAATTTATTTTAAAGAACTGGTTCTTCTGGTAGGGGCTGCTGTAGTAAAAATGACGTAAGGGATTCCTTATAACCGGGTGTGTTCTGGTGATCCGCACGTGCTGATCCGAGTGAACGACTCACTCGCTCCGTCTCTCATAATAATATTAAGAGCGGCTTCCGTAGCAAAGCAAATAGACTGCGTAGCTTGGGAGTGCACGTGTTCGTAGGCGCTGGCGCCACCTATCGTCGCGCGCACGTGTTTTCGCGCGCAATTAAACCTCGGCTCCGAGCGGCTGCTCGATGGGTGGGCGTGGTGGCTGGGCTGCGCGTCATCGCTCGTGCGCAGCGGTGCTAGCCCCGCCCACCCCACCCCCACCCCCCTCGGCTCTCATTACACGCTCGTTTCTCGCTCCACCGCGTCGAGGGAGTGTAGGGGGTGGGGGGTCAAAGGTGAGGCTGGTTATCGAGCGGTTAGGCTGAGGAATGTTATCAGGTGTTGACTTAAGACGAGACTAAACGCAGGTGATTGACCCCCTCCCCACCCACCCCTCATGCATAAGAGCTGAATGGGGAGGGGGCAGGGGGGGGGGGGTTGCGCCAGGTACCGCTCATCAATTGTACTACGAAAGCCTGATTTTTGTTCTACTGTATCTGATTTCATTGTTGGATTATCAATACAGCACATGTACTGTATTGGCTTTTATCACATTACACCTCAATCTCGCTTTGAATCCGGTTTTATACACATAGAAAAAGCACCTAGGCCTACTTTCCGATGGGGAAACCGTGTTTCACTTTGAATCTTTTCTTTCTGAGTTTTTTCAATTTGAATTTCTTTATTAAGAGTCCTTCCACTTTGAATCCTTTTCACTTTGAATCATTTTCACTTTGAATCATTTTCACTTTGAATCATTTTCACTTTGAATCCTTTTTCACTTTAAATCCTTTTCACTTTAAATCCTTTTCACTTTGAATCCTTTTCACTTTGAATCCTTTTCACTTTGAATCCTTTTCACTTTGAATCCTTTTCACTTTGAATCCTTTTCTCTTTGAATCTTTTCACTTTGAATCTTTTCACTTTAAATCTCTTCACTTTTCATCTTATTTTTCTTTGAATTTTTCCATTTTGAGAATTACAATCTTAGAACTGTGTGTATCGTGGCTCGTTTTGGATCGTTTCTTTGGGAATCGGGTTTGTTAGGAGCGGACGTGAGATTCGAAGCGAGTTGTTCCACCCGCTGCTATTATTTTTGTATTTCTCAGCGCAATTTCAATTGTCTTTTTTTGAATAAATTTTGTTCCAATAATAATAATAATAATAACACAGTACATGGTAATAATACATTAATAATGCATGCATTGAGAGTGTTGGTGTTCACACCCTGCGTACGTTCCGCCCTACTAACTCCGCGCTGACGTCACTCCATTGACTCGCTATTACGTAAGGCTACGGTGGCACACGTTAATTGATGCGGCCGAGGGGAGGGTGGGCCGAGGGTGGGTGGTGGCGCTCGGTGACGTCACACCCAACATCTTAAACGCGGAAATTTAAAACTTATTTCATTGTCTTTGAGGGGGAAAACGAAGAAAACGCTCACTTTGTTTCACTCTTTCATTAGTGCTGCTGCACGGGGAAGGGGTTAGGGGCGGCTGGGGGTGCGATGGGGGTGCGATTGAGTATTACACGGGGGGTGGACACACTGCTGGATCATTTTCACTTACAGGGTGTGTACGCGACGGTAAAATAGACTACATCTTCCACTTATAGAGTTAAAACAAATCATATCTTCCACCTATAGAAGTAAAATAGACTTTATTTTCTACCTATAGAGGTAAAATAGACTACATCTTCCACTTATAGAGGTAAAATAGATTTTATTTTCCACTTATAGAGGTAAAATA
>JAQGAZ010003892.1:0-10020 GCA_034692225.1 Polydesmus complanatus
AGGGACCGGAGAAAAAGCGCGTAAAAAGCGGGATAGCGCTATATCCGGGAGCGTTGTATACGAGTTTTACTGTAATAATAATAATAAAAAAAAACATTAATTAAAAATTTCTTACCAAAATATGTAAGTTGGCTAATTGCATTCCGTCAGCGTTTACAAAATTATATCGGCATGGTGGAACTTTCAATCGTGTTGTTCTAAAATAATAAAAAAAAAAATACATTATTTTTTTTTTTTGATTTTAGGATTTTTTTATAATGATATAATTAAGCGCAATTAATGGATGGTATAGACGTGAATACTGAATAAGTAAAACTTAAAAACACTTATTTGCCTTACGAAAAGCGCAATCTATCTTATGATAGATAGGTACTTGCTCACCGCAAATTATCAAAACCTCTAAACAAAAAAAAAAATTGACGATAGAATAACTTTGAGGTTATCCAATTTTGAATATTTTAAAAAAAAATATTTTTATTGCAAAATTTTTTTTTTTTTTTTTAAATAATTATGGTTGCAGAATGTTATTATTTTTTGAGCAAGTTATAAAACTTTTTACTGTCAAAACTAGAATTTAACTACAGTAGCTATAATTTTATAGAACAAAATGCAGTAGCAGAATAAAACGCAATTATTATTTTAGAAGATTGTTTTATCGTTTAATCTCGTCATAATAAAGCAGTTGTTTAATATTAATTCTGTAAAATTTTAGCGACATTATCAAAACAGGAAGTGTTACTCGCAAAACACCCAGCACTTCCTGTGGCAAACGCTGCGTTTCCAACTTTCCATTTAAACAATACAAAAAAATTTGTTTTCTTTTTTCTTTAAAAAGATTTTATATGCATGAATAGGACAGGAATTACGCGCTTAGTAGAATAGTGACATGTAGGCCTACATAAAAACACGTTAATTGTTAGTAACCTGATCACGTTATAGTCGACGGACAACAGAGAAAAAAAACCCCCCTCAATTAATCCCTTTGATTAATCTTAATTTTCTGTTTTATTAGCTCGTCAATCAGCGAAGGTGTAAATAAAGGTCCAATTTAACAACAAAAAAATTCCTTTTTTTTTACGTTACCACTAACTAGTTTTAATTAGTATAATGTGTCCGCACCTATCTCAAAACTCCTTTTGGTGTCTGCCACTACTTCGAAATTTTGGGGATTTAAAATTTTTAAAATACAGTAATACGAATTGCAAAATTACGATTACCAATACAGTTTTTCTTTTTAATTTTAACCAATTTATGCACTTTTCAAACTCGATGTGATTTTGTAATAGCTTTGATAAACGGATGGAGAATGAATGGGGGAAAATATTTCCATGTTCGCCGTTCGAAACGCGTTTTTATACGAAACGTCAACTATGAAATGCTATTATCGCAATTAAGCATTCAAGGTGAAGTCAGAAATGATTAATTTTTAAAAATAATGTTAATGTAAACCTATTAAGGTTAAGCCTACCAGGGTTGAGAGAACTGTCGAATCACGAGAAAGTGAAATTGAAATCACTCATACACGTCTTGTAATTTACATTCGAAACAAGACTGGAACGGCAATTTTTCTTTTCTTTTCACGTGAATACTTATTCATTTTTCTTAATAATTATTGCAATACTTAGAGCGAAACGTTTAGAATATGAAACTCTGCTCTTAAAAACAGTAAATATCTATCGCAGCATATATAATGTTGTTTTTAATTTCGTATTTTACTCTTTCGACTTGAAAAATGGACTTAATCAGCAAATAGGAAACATTAATTAAATTTTGTAAATTATTTAACCACGTGTCAATATACTATACGTTTAAGGCAAATAATATTTGTAAGACTTTTAACGTAATTCTCAGAAAATTAATACGGTACAGTAATACAATCTGTTATTTGATTATTATACTGTACATGTATTTTTGGAAATATTATTCACGAGTTGAGTGCAGACACGGATTACTTTTTAATTGATGTTTTCGAAAATGCTGCTTATCTTATTCTATAATTATTCTTATACTAGAATATACTACCACATTATTTTTTGTTTTGAAAGAAAAAATATTAATAATTTATTCATCGATTGAATTTGGTTATTTTAAATCATGATGAAATGATGTTGTTTTGACTGGGTTAAAAAATAATCTCATGTCTAATTAATAACATTAAAAAATGATTTTTTTTATATAAAAAAAAAAAAGTTAATCACCGTGATTTTTAGGAAGCCGTTAAAAAACTAATACTAGAATCAATACTTAATTTGAAGCTTAACTAAAATCAGTCGACGTATCTTGGATAGAAAAAAAAAAAAGAAGCTAGTTATATTGTATAATAATACTGTGTACGGTATAGGCGTTGAGGGGTATAGGAGATCGAGACTCTATTTCGATTCCAGGAAATTAGTTTTTCTCTTTACCAAGTGCCGCAATCTCGAGTTAAACATTTGGGTTAGGAACAGACAGGAGTAAAGATGCTGGAGACTGGAAGATAGAAAAAGAAAACAAAACACAAAAAGGAAAAAAAAAAAAAAAATGGTTTGTTGTCGTAGAAAATGAAAGCGAAAAGACGATGGCAATAGAGATCAGAATGAAAATAATCTTAAAAAGTGGATCGTTCGTCTGGTGGACTTATTTCATACGTCTGTTGACCTCTATACCTCTTTCCATTTTAAGACGAAAGAAAGTTGAAAAAAAAAAAAAAAAAAAGAAAAGAAAAATAACATCCCCATTGCAAAAGTATTCGCGGAAAGACGTAAGCCAGCTACGTAATGAGACGTAAATATAGTTTTTCCGAGCGTTATTTTAGAAAACAAGCGGCCATTCAATTAAAAAATACGACTGATGTTTACTACTATTTTGCTCTCAGACTAGAACCATCGCCAACTATACTTTCTAAAGTGTGTTGTTCTTTCGTTGGTTGATGGGATGAGAGGGGGAAAATGGATCATCGAAAATTTTAAGAATTGGAGCTTTAGCAACTGCTAATACTGTATCATTTTTTTTTTATTTTTATAAATTAGAATTTAGAAGAAGGGATTTACACGCGCGTTTAATCGTTATTATTATACGGTACAGTCGTACTGCAATTTTTAAAAAAATAAAAGCAAATTGCATTACTGCATTTTATTTTTAATCTTTTAAAAATTTTATTCTTCGAAAATAATTGAAGGTATTCTCTTTTATTTCCAATCGGAGTAGATTTTCAACTAGTCTTGATAACAAAATGTTGAATAGATTTCGTAGGGATTTAACTAATTAATAATATTTCTTCTTTACAAAATCCGGAACTTTTTTTTAAATTTCTTCAATAAAATCTAAATGTAATTTTTTAATTGATGCGTTATAAATTGAACGCTGCGGTAATTTGTCGCCGCGTCAACGTTGCACGCGCCGGAATTTCTTTGCGGTTGGCGACCATCTGCGTCGGGAGCGGTTATTTCGCCTGTCCGCCTAGTGGGACGTCTTGTAAATTTTAATTAAGGCTTGTTGAAACGAAATGTGCTTACATTAATTAATCATTATGCTGGATAAATACCCCGCGATTGTAAACGCACGTGCACAATAAGGACGGCGCACGCATCCAACACAACGGGGGGAAGAGGAGGAAGAAATAATTTATAAACAAGAAATTGTAAGGGAATTCGTCAGTTGAAGGTGAAATTTACACGCAATTAAGACGAAAGATGCAAAAATTGAAAAAAAAAGTGGTTTTGCGTGTTAATTTCTTGTGTTTCTAATTGCGTATCGTATGTTCTACCGCCCTTTGCGTTTGTTGAATATGTGTCAACTGGAAGTCGCACGGATACATCTGTTGGATACGTTTGGTTAGTCGTTTCCAGTTCCTGTCAGCGGGGGTTCACACCGCTGACATCACGTAATCGCAGTTCACTTTTGCCGTCATTAGGATAATAGAGAAAATATTAACAGGGTCGCGCACAACGATCATTTAAATCTGCATTGATAGACAGAAGCGGACAATATTTAAATTTAATAATAATAAAAAAAAAGTTATTAATCAAATAAAAGATAAACAACTCTCCCCCTTGTTTTGATTTGATGGATTTTCAATAGCCGTTTCGTCATTTAACTTTTTTAAATATTTACTTTTGAGTTCAACCTAGGGCGACATTAATTTAGAAGCGGTAAAATAAAAAAATAAAAAAGTCCTGGAATTAAATGTTTACTCTTTTAAACGAGTACCTATCACTTTAAATAGAAATCTCAATATTAAAATACATGTACACAAAAAAAAAAAAAAGTTTTTGGCTCGGAGACATTTCTAGGCGCTTAATTATTATTATTTTAATTTTTTTTTTTTTATCTTTTTTGGAGATACTTTGATTGCTATACAGCAGCAGCACTTGTTTCTTTCCTCCATCATCTTCTCCCTTATTTCCGTTCACCGCAGGCCGACTTTTTGCATTAATATTGCATACCTAACGGTAAACATAATAATAGATTCAATATACTGTATTGACTGAAGATTTCTTTGTTTTGAACTTTTTTATATACGTTATACGTTGTTTTTTTGTTTTTTTTTTCTCATCTCCGAATATTCCAAATCAAGTGAGACTACAAAAGCTCTGTTTTTCTTGTAAAAACTATAAAGTCGCATTTTGTAGCCAAGTATCTTCTCGGCACGGTCACCTGCGGTGTGTTCAAGTCTTCTACATAAAGACTGATTCTGTTGTAAATAATGAAACTTTAAGATACAAAAAATGAAGATTGAACAATGTCGGTATTTATCAAACAGTAAGCGGTTTAAAATTCGAAGATTTGGTTACTTGGAAAAACCACTTTTGAAATAAAAAATTCATTAATTTCACCCCCTATGTAAAAATACATCCGCAATATTATTTTGGTTCGTTGTTATTTCAAGCTTATTTTATTTACGAGAATTAATATTTACTGAAATTAATATTTAACTTAAGTTTTTAACGAATACACAAATTTATTTTGTACATTTTACGCTATTTTCTTTTACATTATTTCTCTGTGCATCTAAAAGATTCTTGACATTTTATACGAGACGTGTATCACAACAGCTGTAATTTTATTACAATACAGTACCGAATTTAATTTTGTTTTCTTGGGGGTTTAATTTAATTTTTAATAATTTAACGCCAATTTGCGTGACGGAAATATAAAACCAATTGGCAGCCTGTGTTTACAAATCAAACAACGTGTACTGTAATTACTATAGTCATTGGTTTCAATTTCATAGTGAGGTACGTACTTTCAACTGCTGTTCATGTTTTGGGTTAATTTAAAAATACCACACGCAGGGCGGACCGGGAGGGCAACCCAAAAAAAAAAAGCAGTTCTTAACTGTTGATTAAAGCAAAATAATTATAGGCATTGAGCTTGCAAGACATAAAAATGTTTATTGAGAATTTTGATCAATTTATGGTGATTTCTCATGTTCTTTTTGTCGAAAATCTTATTGAAAAAGTTTTCATATTTAGATACGTCTGAAATGAAGCTGGAGCATGGATTGTGCTTTTTTTTAAAAAAAATATATCCCAATATTTATTTTTAGAAATTTGTGTGTTGTGTATTATACTACATGTACAGTATCTTTCAATATGTATTTTCACGAACCGAAGCTGCGTTCCAGTAAGCTCCGGTACCATTTCTAGCGCTGACCATACGACAAGCATGAAACACGAGTACTGTACTGCACATGTCGTAGACGTAACACAAGAAAATGGCTAAAATTCATAGACCTGCCTGCCGGATAATTTGATATCGTATCCTGTTCTTGCTGTGCCAGCCAACTCTATAATTATCATCGCAAGAAAATTTACTCATTTTAGTTTCAATTACGTTTTGTCGCTCCTATACTGTATAATCGTCATCATATCGTAATACGATGACTACTACACGTGCATGTGTACTGTAGTAAGTTAAAGCACATATTTTTGAACAGAAGGAGTTAATAATTATTATTATTTTCGCTAGACATTACACAATAGAAATATTGATTATACGGTATTTAATTTGAACATAATTGAAAACTGAGTCTGGTAAGCTTTCTAATGGCGTTCCATAATTATGATTTATGTTATGTAAACTAAAATTTATTGCACTTTAAATATTATTAGTGCCTTTTAAATTAAGTTCAACGGTATCACAAAACATATGCCGTACAATATTATACTGAACAGTAATAACCAATTATTGTGTACAGCTATTATAACTTTTCAGAAAGATTCATTACTTTTAATTAACCGCATTGTTGAGATAAACATTTGATAAAAGAAATTTAAAAACAAGCTTTTTGCTTCGATTTTTTTTTATTGATTTGCCTCAACAAAAATAAAAGTATTTTAATATAATAAATTACACAATAATTACTGAATGTGTCTACCGTACTGTAAAAAAAACCTAAAAGGTAGTGCATGTACAATATTTTTTTTTTGTAGAAATAAGACATACCGGTACAGTAAGTTTTAACAATCTTACACATAGTTAACAGGCCATAATATCCTACTGAATTAAATTTATTGCTTTTCGTCAGCATTATTTTAGGTATGGTACATATTTTCTCAACAAAACTACTGTAATTTCTTATTAAATGTGCCAATAATAATAATACAAATATTTCGATAATCCAAGAGGGATATCAATCCCATCTAACTCTGTTAATCAAGGTTCTACTGAAATTAAGTTACAGTAGATATTAAATTGGCATTATCAGTTTGAGCTAAAAATTAATTTTGCTACGAATAAGTAATGTTTTTCTTCTACTGTGCATTTATCATTGGAGGTTAAGTTCATATTATTGATCTTTACGAGATGGCTATTCCATGACTTTAGAGGTCGAAAAAAAGCAAAGGTGAAACCCATAAAGATAAACATTTCGTTTTTCAAAGCCACAAAGTTAATGGTTATACAAACCGAGTGCATGTACTGTGTAGTAATATATATATATTTTTTTAAGTAAGGGAAACGTAGTTGAAAGCGAAAAGCAAAATACCGGTATGAACTTTAGGAAGAAAAAAAAAAGTATGTGTCCTAAATAGGTAGGCAATAGAAATGAAAAGCTGTTCGAGATAGAGATAATGGCAGCGAATTGTCCAAAAAATCCAGATGGAAGAGTACTGGCAGTAGTTGTTGTCCCCCCAACTAACTTCTCTTTTCCACTCCATCACAACCAGTACAACAGTATGTGACTAACCACCCCATAACCCATTTGTAATTTTATCTATACAGGTCGCCTTACCTCACCAGGTGATTGGTCGAAGTGGAGAACCAATGGCGACCAATTACTAACTGTTGCTGACTTTCACTTCCCCATCGCAACATTATGTTAACAGTAGAGCCAGCGCAAACGAAACTGGATTCCTCCCGCTGATCCCTCGGCATACGCGAGCGGTACACCTACACACTCGCACCTCATTACCGCAGGCTACTACATGCTTTTGCGAATTGTCTACGCTCTTTTCAAATTTGTCCAGCACTTTTTTTTTTTCTCCTTTTTCTTTTCTTTTCTTTTTTTTTTTGAATTTTAAAAGAAAAAAAATAAAAATAAGGAGAATTTAAAGTAATTTTAAAATGGGAAATTGTTTGGAATTCAAAGATACTCGGAAATTATTGATAGACACGTATCAGCGTGTGTAATAATAGAGATTACATGTAGCCTACAAGATTATTTAATGTACTCGTAGAATAAATTTAAAATCGGAAATGCCAGAACGAAACAGAAAGGGAGAAAAAAAAAAAAAAAAAAAAACACAAGACATTCGAGTTTCTATTTATTCCTTGAATATTCTAATTAGGTTACATTCTTGAATATAGTAGCATCTAATGCGCTTAGTTTAAGTTTGTGTCTAAAATTACTTATTCTTTTTCTACAGTATAACTAAATGTAGCTGCCTGCCATAAACTTTAAAATTGTCTTGATTGCGCATTCACCTTTTAAAAATAGTTCTTTAAAGTTGAAAAAACTTTTATTAAAAAAAAAATTATTTAGCTCCAACTAACTGATTCGAATTTTTTTTTTATACCGTAAAAAAATTGTATAGTATTTTTCAGAAATTTGAATATCTCTTATTGGTAGTAGAATTGGATTACTGTGCATGCATTATAAAAATAAATGTTACACAAAAAAAATATGACTAATTTAATTAAAAAAGTGTTTATATTCAAGCCACATTTAACGAAAACTAATATATTTTTTGCTCTATAGTTCTACAATGGGAATTTACAATTTTAGGCTACAGACGCTGTAAAATAATGTACTGTACATGAGAAATTTACAGAGAACTGTTTTCGACTAGACGTTTTTGCTACCTCAAAAAAGAGTTAAACAAAATAATTTATTTCCAAATTTGATGAAATTTATGTTTTACATTTCGTATTAAATTGGTAATTTATTAACCTAATATAGGTTGAAGGTACTCGAAATTTTGTTTACCAAATTGCTACCTTTCAAGGCTTACAAACGCCACAATTCAAGAGCAAAGCGTAATCGTTGCGACAACAAACACGTTGCCGTACAGTATGGTTTCGATAAATTAAACATTTGGGTCGTAAAACTCTCCTCCATAATAGCTATAAATTAAAAAGGATGATTAAGATCTTGGTTTTTGGAAAATCCGTAAAATCTAGATATTGTTTTCTCTGACGACTAATCATCCTTCGTCGTTAGATTTCGTGACTTGTACCTTTTTTTAAAAAAAAAAAAATTCTAAGTAAACTTTTCTCTTTTTCTTAATTTTAAAAGAGGGTTTTCAATCTTTAATATGAAAAAGTTTTAATTAACGTCTTCAATTGTTGACTCGGGTTTTCCATTATTCTTAAGATAAAAGTCAGGAACGACGCTGATTTTGATTAGCAAAGATTTTTAAACACTCGGTGCTGCTTGTCGAGAGTAATAATTACGCTTAAAATTAAGATCATAGACAGATTAGAGCACCTGCGAGAATTTTAGCTTCAGGAAACAAATGAATGTTATCTTTTTTTTTTTTTTTTCTTCAGAAAATCGCATTAAACTTTACGAGAGTATAATATTTTTCTCTACCGGTAGTTTCATTCTAAACTTGTTTGGTATAAACAAATTATTATTTTCGGATGCATTAACTATGCCAATGGCTACTACACTGAATGACAAAGCGCAGTGTACGCGGGCGGACAAGTATTGAAATTAGTTTAAATTAAATCTATTTTTGAGTCTGTGGTATTAATAAATTTTTAATTAACAAAATAAGTATAAAAGTAAACTACACTACTTCGCAAACAATAGAGAGAGATTGCGGTTTAGCTTTTTACCTCGTTCTTATCCTTAACTCTAATGCTTATGACGTTAGAGGGTAGACTTTGGAACTTTTTTTTAGCACAGATGTCAATGAAGTAAAAAGTTCGAAAGTCTACACTCCAACGTCATAAGCATTAGAGTTAAGCATAAGAACGAGGTAAAAAGCTAAACCGCAATCTCTCTAATAGAGAGTTTGTGACTAAACTTTTATGCCCGGTTTTCTTATGCTGATGACGTCATTAAATCTATATACTATAAAAAAAAAAGTGGTGTAGTCACAATTAATGACGTCATTACAGCTTTAGGAATAATTAACTTTTTTAACTGCTTACAATAAACATAAAATTTCACATTCTTACATAAGAATGTTCTTTTAAAACGTCACTTTTTGTTATTATTACAGTATTTAAAAAAAAGAAAGCCTCTGCTTGAGAAACTTGTCTAATGCAATTAATATTTTAAATGAAGATTTAAGCCACAAAATTTAAATTTGGAAATGCGGTGGCAACGAAATACAGTACGTATAATAAATGTTTTAAATTAATTCGAGAGATTTTTTTTTTTTTAAAAAAAATATACCGTATATATTTTTAAATTTTGGAAACTGTAGGCCTATTACACTCGCGCGCGCTGCATTTATTACTGTATCGAATAATAATATTACTAAGTACTGAAGTCAATAATTATCTACCGTAGTTACAGTGGGTAAAAAAAGTATTGGCAATGCATGTTTTTTAAGCAGAAAACTGAAAAAAAAATAAATAATTATAAAT
>JAQGAZ010003893.1:0-10008 GCA_034692225.1 Polydesmus complanatus
TTTAAAAAAAATCCATTTTCCTTAAAAATTGACATAGTTATTAATTTTTCAAAACTATACTTTATCTTTACGGACACGTTATAATCAGTTTTAATTTTGTCGTCGCTAAAATTTTTTTTTAAAAAAAATACAGTAACAAATAGACCGGTATATTAGTGCATATTAAATCGCATAATTATTGAATCAAGAAAATTGATCAAGTTGTATGAATATTTGCTTTGATTAATTAATAAATGAACTTTTTTCGATAAGAAAAATTGAAGGGAGATTAAACTTTGTACCGAACTCATCAGCTAAGTTATATTTAGTAAGCCGCGCAAAACAACATTAATTTGATTGAATTTGCCTGCATGAAAATAAATAATCGGTAATTATGCTATTATAGGCGAAGGTCAATTATGAACTGCATTACGACATACCGGTATTAATTTTCTTATTTGTGTGGCACGATAACGACAAGGTCGAAAATCTAATGATCAAATATCACTCTTATTAATTTGCTTTGCTTATTATTATTTTTTTCTTTCCAAACTCGAGTTGATCCTAATGATAGGCTTACGTACAAAGCATAGCTTGTTTCAATGATTGCTTGCCTACAGTTTTCATATTTTTTTAAATTTTGGCGAGTTAAATTTTTATAAATAAATTCTACAGTATACAGTAGGCCTGCTTTATGCAGCCACGTTTAGGCGGTTTATATTTTAGCCAAAATGTTACAGTAATTAAAATTTTGTAATAGCTGACAATACTGTAATTAGGCTATAATACGTACTTTTGCATATTATTTTAACAAAATTAATTTATAATTCATAATTGAATAAGCATAATTTTTATTTTATGGAAATTATAATTATTATAAGCTATTCATATTGATTCTTTATTTTTTGTGGAAACTCATTTTTCTAACATCTTGGTTCTAACGCGTTCGCTAAGGGAGGCTGCTATGGTAGCAGTGTCTTCACTCGTCATTCAATGTGGGACAATCTGTCTTTAGGTCCCCCGGCCATTCTCAAAGGGGCTTTATTCTGTAAGTTATGTCTACACAATTTACGCTGCGAAGCGCCATCTGTACGGGGGCTGGTAAGAGCTACAACGATTGGTTAAGATATTCTTATTGATTTGTGTTCGGCCAGGCCTGCATGGGCGAAGGCCTGACATAACAAATTAATAACGTATTTTTAACCTATGGGTATTTTACCCTAACCTAACCATTTCCAATAACATCTTCTATGGGACACCGTACAATAGCTAGTGTACATGGTGTCTTAGATTCCTAAAATTTTAGAGCGTTGTCTGGCAAAAAAAAAAAAAAAACCCCTCAAAGGCTCCTTTTTGTGGACAAATTATCATTAGAAGAGGGTGCAGTTTGCGAGGTGCGCAGCAGTAGTCTCTCTTAGCGGGTGCGACCAAGCTAGCATACAGGGCTTTAACGAGAAAAGGGCTTTCATATTAAATTAATAATTATGTTATTGTTATTTAAATACTTACGTTTTATTTTATTTCAAGCTTTATTAATTATAATAATTATTAATTTATAAACATTGTTTCATACGGTATTACTTAATAAAATACAGTACGGGTGTATGTTTTTAATGCATAATTTTAATTACTGTATTTTGAATTACAGTATTTAATACACGCTTCACTAAGCGGAGACAATAATATTTAAGTATTATTTGAGCTTAATTAAATCTATTAGCAAATTATAGCGCTGCATTCACTCTTAATCTTTATAAATGCTGAGACAGCTGCAGACGTAAATTTTAGTGATTTTATATTGCGGTAAATTGATATAAAATTTACAGATAAGAAAGGACAAAAAAAGTAATTGAGTGATTATGCTATAAATACACGAACAGTGAATGAAGAACGTCGCATTCAAATGATTATACTTTCTATTCTGTCTATCTGCATGAATAGAAGCGGCGCATCTATTGTAATTACTAAACATTCATAATTCATGCGATGAATGCGCACGCGATGGACATGGCGTGCTCCATTTCTCTTTACCCTATTAAACTGAGCTGAGGACTACTATTCCCTGTCAATATTCAATCGATGCTTCTAATATAAAAATGTAATTTACGATCGAAATTAGAAAAGCTCGTCGATCGTCATCATTTAGGTCGAGTTTTAATAAGAGGAGCGCATCTCCCAACTTTTATGTTTTAATAATTCTGTATAATCGCCTTTTAAACTATAAGTTATAAAATTTTATTTGCATCGGTCACTATAGAATGTTTGGCTCTTTTACGATTGTCCTTCTTTTTTTTTTTTTTTGATGTTACGACTTGAAAACACCCCCGTCTCGCTTACGCAGTTCATAACTTCATAGGTGGAGATGACTGTATTCATTTATGATTAGGTTAGGTCAATGTGGGCGATAACATATTGAGAGTTTAACGCTAGATGGCGCTACATGCAGGTGCAGTTTGCCACCGACTTTTGTGGAGGAGAATCGTAATTATTGTGCCAATTGTTTTTTTTGATGGAACGAATTTTTTAAAATTAAAATGTGAGAAAAGATCAATAAACAATAAATTTTTTTAATTATTTGCTTTCAAACACTAGATAATATAATCTATAATTAGTGTTTGTTTACGTTAAATACTGTAGTTTTTAAAGTTTAAGGATTTTTTGATTACAAAGAAAAAAATAAGCGAAAGTATAAGACGTTAGATTTAATTGGTTTTGCTTTAATTAGCAGCAATTTCTTTAATTACACTTTCATTTTATGTTTTGAACAACCATGTTGTTGCATTTATTAATTCATTTGGGTTGTTGCCTGGTTAATTAGCAACAGTAAAAAAGTTTCGTAGGAAATAATTTATTAGTGCTAAGCGCTTACGATAAAGATAGTAATCTAGTTAGACATTTAAGAAGTGACATTCTAATTTTAGTTTTGAACGAATGAAAAGTAAAAGGTTATTATATGAATACTTAAACGGTGCAATCACGCATACGTTACTGGCGCGTATACTGTACTATTCTTAATCGTCCTGAAAAGCTTCGTTAATATAACAGGTTCGGACGTAATGTAATATCAAATTGCATCAACCGTCAAATCATGCTGACGATGCTGATAAATAATTTAGCGAACGTGATTAATTATAGCAATATTTTAATTTTAATATGCTTCTATTTTTGATAATAATGAACTAGTAAAAGTTTTTTTTATTATTATTTGAATTAAAAATATTGTGTTTACTAGTTCAAATCAATATTTTTGTTTACTTTTATCAATAGAAGTGGGGGGGAAAAAATGTAAGCTTATTGACGTTCAGTTATAGAATCGGATTTAGGTCAGCGAAGACCTATATCATTTACCATATCATACTTAAAAATGCATCCATTAAATGACAAATTAGGCAGGCAACCAAATCATAACAAACTAATTCAATTTAATTTTTCCTTTTTTTTAAAAAAAATTTTTTTTTTAAATTTTATTGATCATAATTCATAACGACACACTTTTGTTATGTTATTAAGAGTGGCACATTTTAATGTGAATAAATTAGCACGAAGTGTGTCATAAGCATACATTTATTGCTGAATAGTACTCGTGTAATTAGGTTCTATTTAATAAATTTTAAAAAAATATTGGTTTTTTTATTACAGTAAACGTATGTTATTATTATTATTATTTTTTTTTTTGATACAAGGAAAATAATTCAAATAATATTATTACTTGATACAGTATTTTTTTTAGATTTAATTTAAAAATAAAATTGATACTAGAATCAGCGTAATTTTTATTTGTTGTTGTTGTTTTTGAAAAGTTGAATAGACGGTCTTTTGAACAATTGCCCTACTTTAAGTGTTGATCATCTTTACTTTTCCTTTTATTACCGAATTCGTTATGAGCACCTTCAACGGCAGCTATTATAGCAACCAATGCACGAGAAATCGATGGGGGGGAAAAAAAAGTCTATCGAACGAGGTCTCAATTATTTATCGTCCACCGATTGACCCCGATTAAATAACTCTTTTCTAAAAGCAACACACGCGAATTCCTACGTAGAGATAAACTGCGAAAAAAACAAAATAATAAAAATAATAACTGCCATCCACAAAATGAGTACCAAAACACTTCACATTTTATAATGGCCCACCGAGGCAGAAGATGGTTTTCTATTACGGTTATAACTTATTAAATATTATGAGTGGTTTTTTTTTTCCCTTCCTTCTTCTGTGTTATCTTATTAATGTGTTTCGGAGAAATGTTTTTTTTATTTTTTTTTGAAAAAATGTCTGAAAGTTGCTACCGGTTATTTTTAAGCAGTCAATCACTTAGTTTTTCTAATGTTTGATCTCCTTAAGAGAATTACTTTTCGTCAACAGTGTAGTACCGTACTGTTTCTTTTTTATTTAGTTAAGCCGATATTTGATTAGCCCCAGCAAAGTTTTCGATGCTGCAACTTTTTGTTATTTTCTTCATTAATAATACAGCAATGTTAAAGAAACTTATTTTATTGATTTTGGTAGTTGCAATTAGTTTTGCTTTCTGAATCAGATCATTTGACGATGGCATAGTAGTAAAACATAAACAAAATCGCGCAATTAAATCGAAGAATTTATTAAATTTTAAATGATTGAGAAGTAATTGTCTGTTATTGAATCATTATACAACAGCATTACTTTCCATCGCGGTAATTGAAGAAAAGTAACTCGTGTAACGTAAATTAGCTGTAATTGAAATTGGATAAATGACAACAATAAAGGGGTTCTTGTTCAAAAAGTTTGCTTCTTATAATTATTATAGGGAAAGTTTGGAAGATGTAGAATGATTGGCAAAGTAGGTGGTTCTTGGGAGGAGTTTGCGCGTTTATAAGTATCGAGACCGTCAGATTACTTAATTATAATCAATTTGTCAGTGCGCGAACGAACCAAATGTCAAGATTAGTGTCTCAAACCATTTCAACTCGGACATCGATCAGACGTATCGCGCATGTATTTCATCTGATTTATTGTCTTCGAATCGCGAACTTGGGACAAAAAGTGGGCCGTAAAAAAGAATACGATGATGATTATTATTGAAGGGTGATGGAAAGGTAAGTCGATTCTGATCTACTTTCCAAATGAGTTATTTTGTTCTTTTGGCATAATATGAATTTGCAAATCAACAATCTGACTTTTTATTATTTAAGTATTTTATAATATATAGGCTGTGGCAACGCTAACACGATGGCGCCGTCGGGACACATTTTTTTAAATTACATTTTAACCATAACTTTTTACAAGTAAAATGCATTGATATATTTATTTTTATTTATTGATAAATGTATGACCAGAAATAATTGACATCGCCAAAAATAAACGCACGCGACATGACGTTTGCAGGCTAACTGTTTAGGAACAATAGCCTATAGAAAAAATATTTTTTCCACGAGAAAAAATGATTTAAGGATTAAATATCAGTTTTAAGTTTAAAAAATTACTGTATTTTGTTAATAATTTTTAAAAGACGGTATATTTATTTAATGGCTTAAAGCCTTATTCGATTAGTATTATGACATAGCAGTGGGAGTGTTTATACATCAGAATTTACTTTACTCTTTAATCTAGCACTTGTAATGTTGTTATGCGGGAGAGTAAGCGTGCGGTATCGTATTATTGTAAGGGTTTGTTCAAAGTTTTATTCAGCAACACATCATATTATAATATTAAGGATAATAATTTACAAGGTAAGCTTTTTTTTGTTGTTGTTGTTTTTGAATATATACCGGTACATGTAATTTTAGAAAGTTTCTTAAGTGTTAACGCTTAATTTGACAATTATCGCAGTACTGAGATATCGTAGCTTCGGCAAAATTTTTAGTCAAATGCTAAAATGCATTTTACTGTGAATAAACTTTAGCTTCATAAAAAAAACTCTTCTTTTAATATTTTAATCGCTTAGATAAAATAAATTTAATTACGATTTTAAGATACCGTACGTATTGTTCCTCGACTGACGATTTCTTATAGTAGAGGACTTGTATTAGATAAAAAAAAATATATACCTTATATATATCGGTAATAACCGTTATATTACATTTACAGTACGAGTATATGGTATGGCTTCAATAGTTTATTAGTTTTCACTTTATGAGCGATATTTCGTAGTTGACCTGCACATGAGTGCCATTGTACGATCGCTTCTGCAGACTCGAGCAGGCTAAAGAACTTTGCTCAATTAATAATTCTTATAAGCCGCAAAAATAAAACGCTTGAAATTTTTTTGTTCTAACAAAGCTCTATCAACGTTAAATCCCTTGTCTCTCAATCTTATCCTACTACGGTAATACAATAGTATTAGTAATTTAATAACATCACTGGCCCCTAGGTTTTTTTGCAATCTTTTAAATTGAAAATGGAAAAACCTCAAGTTATGTTATTGTATTTTTTCAATCCCATTACCGTTCGATTTTTTTCTTTCTTTTATATCCTTGACGTATTAGAATTTTTTATTCTGCGTCTAACTACCGGTAGCAAAAAATTGTAAGTTTTTGCACTTATTATGTACAGTACTTATATTATGTAGATATAGTCTTCATATTGACGGCGAGCATTAATTGAAACACGTTTTAAATTACGAAAAGATGGGCTAGGCATTTTGTTGTTGTTGTTAATTAAACGGCATGTTGAACTAAAATAAATATTTTCCTTAGTCAGATGAAGCTTAAGATTAGAATTAGTAGCATAAAATAATAGGTTAATGTAAAGCAAATATAAAACGTTATCGATCGTTATTGTTGCCGAAAATAAATTTTGTTTTACGGTACTTGTACTGAAAATTGTTTTATTTATTTTTTATTTTGAAGTTACTTGAAAACACGTTTATTAATTTGAACTGGCAATGTGGCTTTTTACCAAGTTAATTCTAACAGCTGACAGTGAATGGAAGCAACGCAGATAATAAAAAAATCCACCTGTCAATCATATTTTATTAAATGCAGAGAAATAAATTTTATTTCCTCCTGGTAGACTTCTTTACTTTTGATCCTATTTTTGGATTTTGTTACTGAAATGGAAAATTCCGATATATAAAGTAATTTAATATAAAAAATATAATTGACATTACTCAAACAATTACCGTATCTATTTGAAGGGGGAAATTAGCGTTTAGTGAGCCGCGTGCAGATGGGTTCCTGATGCCCGGGTTACCTCCTGCATTTTGTGCACTTTCAAAATAACACGCGAAATAATTTTTCAATCCTATTATGAGACAGCGTTCAGGACAATAATAATTGCTGCTATACCTCCCTCCCTCCCTTTCCACACACCCTTTCTTTGCCAGTCGCGCCTCCGCTTCTGGGGCTTTACATTTAAAACTATTGTATATTAAGTGCTGAGAAAACTGGAGTGCATTCCACCCTAAACTATTATTTTCAGGATTTTGACCGGGTGCTAGGTTGCCATGACGATTTAGAATTTTAAAGCAATTAGGTTTTTCCGTTACACTTTTTTATTCATCGCTTTACGGTATTAATGTATAATGTCTCGAAGCAAACTTTGTCCTACTGTATATTTTTTTAAATAATTTTTATCATAGCCGATTGATTAAGGTTTTCAACTACCGGAATTGTTTATTTTTTTTACCGACGTCCACATAAATATTTGATACAGTAACGCTATATTTTAAATTTTTTTAATTAAAATTTAATGTTTGTTTATTTGTACAATCCTGCATAGGTATACATGTATTTAGAAAATTATTTAGTTTGAGGATATTTACTGTACGCAATACTTTTGCCAGTGCTTTAAAACTTTATACTCAGCCCAAAGACAATACTGTATTCAAGACAAATTGAAAAAGCATACGAAAGTTCATTCGATTTTAATACCGGTATTTGCCTTTTTTCTCGAGACGAGGGTTGGGTCTTATGAGCGGGTAGTAAATATTTTAAAAAGGGAAATTTGACAATGATAATGAATGATTGACGAGTTGATTTAAAATAAAATAATTTACATACCGGTAAAACAAAAATTAAACGGTTTGTAAACATTATTTTTCTGGATCAACGCTAACAATGTCATCGGGTGTCTCATAAATTTGCTTTTTTCATTATTCGTAAACAAAATACTGTATAAAATTGTTATAAAGTTTTATAATAATAAATATTATCTTATCTTATAATAATAAATATCAAACTTTCGCTTTAATACCGCCATTAATAATTATTACTGAATCCAACTGGTACGTGAATTTACACTCGATGCCGCTCTGCTTTTTTTTTTTTTTTTTAATAATATGCGTCCACAAAGGACAAAATTAAAATCATTTTACAATCAACGCATAGACATTTGATTTCATTGTAACAAAGCAAACATATACGGCATATTTATGGCAGAAGAGTCTAATTATTAACATTTGAAGTTGGATTCTGTATTAGCCGTGACAGTCCTAAGTTCCCATCGCCTTCCTTCCACTCCATCAACTTAACTAAAACCTCTAATACCGTATTTAAAATAATTTGCAGAAAATGCTATCGGTAAAGAAAGTATCAGAATAAAGAAGTAGTGAAAAGAATTTTTTCTTGTTAGCGGTATTAGAAGTTCAACAAATTAAACATGTTTATTGCATTATTCTAATTTTGATAATCATAATACTATAAGTCTGAGTCGTAATTCAAAAGTAAAGTGCACTTTTATTAATGTTTGGTTTTCTTATAAATTTTGGTGATAAAGTTAACGCATAATTCAGCATTAAACCGTCTGATGTTCTGTGTATATATTTTTTGAATTTTATAAATCAAATTATACACGTATTACAAGAGCTTGTATCCATCCTGTTTTGAGAAATTTTTACTCTACGAATATGCAGAGTGTTTCAAAAAAAGGTGCACACAGTTTAGCAAAATAAAAAAACATTAGAAAAAGTTTTTTAGTTGAAATTGCTGAGCATAAATTTTGTTTGCCACTTCTACTAAAATATTTTTATATAAATTATTTTCCTCTAAAGAGTTAAATTATGTTCTCAATGAAAGTGAGACACTATGACAGTATGTATTAAATTTCTTAATTAAGCATGTAGCTTCTTAAAGACTTAAAAAGATACGTTATATTAATCTACGAGTGAATTTCTAAGGAGTTTTTAAAGCGGCAAATGGCGTTAAGCGTGGGTGACTATTTTGTTTTAATAATGTAGGGCTTTTGGGCAAGTAATTATAACTGCTGTATACGTAAAGCATTACGCAAGTGATGCGGCCACTGGCGGATATCCGACTTAAAGAATACCCAGGTATCCCATTGCTTTTCATCTCCTTTTTTACCTGAACCGACAAGGAAAAGATTTGAGTTGAAATGTCGAAGGATGAAGAGTAATGGCGAAGGGGGTGTGCATGATGAAGCCACCCACTTGAGCCACGCACGTGCACGGACGGTGATGATGGGAATCGGCTGGCTTTAAACGCCTGGATTTACGAGTTAAGTGCGAAATAAAATGAATCCATAAAAAATCGACCTTGAAACTAACGAGAACACATTTACAAGCTCACTATTTCGATTATCCAACGATTTCACTTCTTTTTTTGTGTGTGTGTGTGTGTGAAAGAAATTCGGTAATAGAAAAGAAAGAAAAAATCTTAGCTACATAATTTAAATCCAATTTTTTTTTGTGTACATGCAGTTTTATCTTCAAACAACTACACGCAGTTCACATGCACTTATGCTCGCTAAGATTTGACTCGACGTTTATGAAAGAAATTAATAACACTGCAGACGTATAATTTCATCGTTGTTTTTTTATACGATTGTAACGCGGTTGTCTACTGTAAACTCGGTGAATAAATTAAAGCCAATTTTAATATAATAATTGCTGCTTTGGTTATATAGTGTCCGTAAAGATAAAGTATAGTTTTGAAAAATTAATAACTACTGTATGTCAATTTTTAAGGAAAATCGATTTTTTTTAAATATTTATTTTCAGTAACATCTCCCCTTTAATTGAGAAAAATAATAACTGGCATGTGACCTCCCAAACTGAGTCGGCACGTGCCAACATGTTTAGTGAAATTTCCGAAAATC
>JAQGAZ010003894.1:0-10008 GCA_034692225.1 Polydesmus complanatus
CTCACTTTACAACCCCTTTCTTTCAGGCACTATGAGTGCCTTCAGCCAGGGTATTTATGAATGAAAACTTTTACTACGAAAATAAGTTTTCGCTCATTAAGCAGTTTCAAGTAAACATTCAGTGCATTAAATGCAAAGTAAGAGATTGCAAAGTGCTATCATTGCACAAACAATTACATAACGTTCACCAACTGTTATGTAACACTTAACCTCTTTACAAACCCGATTTTTATTTCTAAAAATCGGCCAAAACAAGGTTTAAGTGCGCGTTTTGAATGCGCGCGCCTGCTACAACTTCGCAAAAGGCCCCAGGCAGTTTTAATGCTAACTTAGGGCAGTAATAAATTAATTAAAATTTATTTTTAATTAATTAAATTTTATTTTAAGATAGAAAAGAAAAAAAAATTAAGAAAGAGGTTAGTAAACAAAATTTTCTTGGAAAATTTCCCATAATGCACTTGAACTTGCATTACTCATAGGAGGTTGCTACTCGTCCGCAACATTAGATTCTTTTTTTTATTTTTTATAACGAACTGAAATTGACAAAAATGATTTTGGACATGCAATATGTTATTACAATTGTATTTACACTTTTATGTAATTATTACTCTAAGAGATTCCAAAAGTTGCATATTATACTTTTTAATATTTTTTTACCGGTATTAATTTGTGTTTAGCAGTGTAAATATCGTAGTTTCATAAAAGCCATATTGTTCCTTTTTATTTATTTAAAAAATATAACAAATAAAATAAAAACGATCGTTTGAGCCTGTGAAACAAAGTTTAAAAATTTAAGCAGGTTAAATTTTATTATTTTTTTAAAATAAATTTAATAAAAAAAAATTTAGTTTTTGTTAATAAATCGTTTTTAGCAAAACTTTTTCAGGAAGAATTATTCATTTTATTATTTTGGTTTTTTTTTTGTTAGAATTTAAAATGTTAGACTAGAAGTTCCAGTTACTTAAAGTAGCTGTTAGATTAGAAATGTACCTTAATTTATTTATGTAAATTCTGGGACTCTGTTTTCAAGGATTTCCACTAAGCTTGTCGGATTGAGTGTTTCATAAAATAGAATAATTTACTGTTGTACATTAAAAAAAAAAAAAAACGGTACTGTTATGTTTGGTGGCAGCCAGGCATAAAATCGAAATTAATTGATAGTATCGCCATTCGATAATCAGTTAGCTTCTGAAATTTAATATAAATTTATATTTTTATAATTATGCGAATTGATGTTTCGATACTATCGTTAGTTTTAAATTTGTGTGGCTGCCAAGGTTGTACCAACTATCGTACCCAGGGGAAACGTACCCGGAATGAACGCACCCGAACGAACGCACCCGTTGATGTGGCACCGACTATTGGTACATCGACAAAGTAATTGCAACGAAATGCTCCACATCCGATTGGGTCAATTTACTTGTAAAAAGGCGGCATTATTTTATAAGAAATAGGCAACTTAAGAAGTTGTCATGTGCGATGGCCCATGTAGCTCAACCAAAAATTAATTTAATAAAAATACATTGTAAACATTTGTCATTTCAAAATCATTTTTCGTTTTAGAATTCGTTATCATTTTCAAACTGATTTTTATTTTTAATTTAATGAGTAAATAAGTGAGTATGCTAGAAGTTTTAAGTAATTTAAAGTTTATTACATTTAGGCTACATGTTTATTTATTTTTTTTTAGTGTCAGGGATGTCTTGAAATTGTAAATAAATAATAAGTGTTTTGTTTCATCTAAGATTGTATTATCATTTTCAAGGCATACGTCGCCCATAAAATAATGTAAAATAGACATTAATTTTATGTAAACCAAAAAAAAATTATTTATTAAGCAATTTGATTGCGTTACAGTTAACATTTTTATTATGAAAAAGTGCTCAATAATTTTTCTTAAATAAAAATAAAAATCAAATGTATATTTTTATATGAGAATCGATGTTTCAATACTATCATTAATTTTAGATTTTATGTGTGGCTGCTATCAAACAAAACAATATAAAAAATGATGGGCAGAAATAATAAATTGTTTTACAGATTTTAAAATTACAAATTTTAAACCTCCAGGTGTGTATAGAAAATTTTAAAAATCACTTTAATGGGTATTGTGGACTTCAAAACATCAACAGTCGGGGCAGGTTGGACCAAGTTGCTATTATCGTCGTGAAATTTATTGGCAGCACCATCAATATCTTTACTATTCTAATTTTTAATAAGAAAGCAGTAAAAACAATTAAATTGCAGTTTTTAAAAAAATAATTGGAAAGAGTAGAGTACATACTGTATGGTAAAAATTAAAAAAACTTACTATTGTATTTCCCATTTTAAATATTCAAATTATTGTACAGCAAAATCGCGATTGAAATCACTATTTTTTTATGTTTAAAACGCAGGAAATTTTACTGTTTGTAACGGAGAAATCACAATAATTATAGTTCTACGTGAGCGTCAGAATAGAGGAGCGGTAAAAAATGCACCTTTCAACAACTTTGTGAGAGAGAAGTGACTTACAGTACTCTGTAGGTCCCTGGTCCTTTGAGTTTCTCCCACATCACGAGGGAAAGAAGGGGTGGGTGAGGTTGCAAAGGGGCTTTGTCTAACTGGAAAGGAGGATAAACACAATGCCTAATTCATGAACAGCAAAAGAAAAAAGTTATTTCGGGACGAGAGCTTCCACCTAGGGGTCTCACTAAAAAGCAAACCTGCAAACCGTGCAAACTTCAAACCGTTAATATCGCAAACGGGAAACAGTCGTTTCCTGCAAATGGCTTATACACATGATGTCATGTGTAGGCGGTTTGCGAGAAAAATTACTAAAAAGCAAACCAAGATGAAAAACAAGGGGACGTTCATTTATTACGTCAAGAAAATAGGAGAGGGAAGGGGTTTGAAGTGTAAGCAGTTTGCAAAAGTAATTACTAAAAAGCAAACCAATCTCTGTACTTAATAAAAACCTCTCAAAAACATTTTTCTTAAGCAACAAAACATAAAATGTAATTCAATTTTGTAATTTTAAATAAGAAATCACTTGCAAACAAATTTTTAATGCAAAAACTTGGTTTGCAAACAGTTTTCACTTGAAAACGCTTACTCAAATGACCCCATGTGTATACGGTTTGCAGGAAAAGCGGTTTGCAAAATAAATTACTAAAAAGCAAACCAAGCTCTGTACTTATTAATAAAAACAAAACAAAAAAAAATTCTCTTGCGCGCAAACTGTGAAATGCAATTCAATTTTGGAAATTTAAATAATAAATAGGGTACACTGTATTTAAATCTTAACTAATTTGGTTTTCAGCTTTGTTTGCATTTTAGTAGATCATTTTGCAAACCACTTCGCCTGTAAACAAACAAAAAAGTTTTTTCTTGCGTGCAAACTATCAAAACTAATGCAATTAAATTTTGAAATTCTAAAATTTAACTCATTTGCAATTTCACTGATTCCCGCACTAGTGAAATACTTTATTAATCTACAAATAGGCACAAAATTCACATTAAGTCAAAATACTTTTTAAATTCTTAAATGATTTATTTTTTATAAGTTTTTTTTTAAAATAATATACAACAAGCTAATTATCAATACCGGTATGAATTATTTACGGAATATTTTAGAATTGCAAAATGAATTGCATTTGACAATTTGTACGCAAGGAAAAACATTTTTGTTTGTTTGCATGCAAAACGCTAGTGTTATATATAAACATTTTATAATAATATTTGTCTGCATTATAAAGCAGGTTCGAAGAATTATCACGCTTTATAAAAGTGGTTTTCTCATTCTTACAGTATGGTACCGGTACAGTATTTAATTTCTATAAAATATTATCTTAAATTTCCGTACAGTACCGTAATAATAATTACCCAGTACAGTATACCGTTTTCATGTTAAAATAATTCATATTGATAATTCGCCTATTGTATATTATATTTTAAAGAAATAATTATAAAAAATAAATCATTTAAGAGTTTAAAAAGTACTTAGCCGACTATGTAGTGCAAACCAAGTTTTTGAATTAAAAACTCTGTTTGTAAGTGAATTTTTATTTAAAATTACAAAATTGAATTACATTTTATGTTTTGAGCGCAAGGAGAAACGTTTTTGATATGTTTTAATTAAATGGCTTGGCTTGCTTTTTAGTAATTTTTTTTGCAAACCGAATACCCATGAGGTCATTTGGTAAGGCGGTTTGCAAGCAATGCATGCTGTTTGCAAACCAAGTTTTTGAATTAAAAACTGTGTTTGTAAGTGATTTTTTATTAAAAATTACAAAATTGAATTACATTTTATGTTTCGTTGCCTAAGAAAAATGTTTTTGAGAGGTTTTTATTAAGTACAGAGATTGGTTTGCTTTTTAGTAATTTCTTTTGCAAACTGCTTACACATGAAGTCAACGATTGTTATGCCTTTTTTAACCTCTATTCCTACCTCCCCCCCACCCCTTTGTCTACAATTGGCAAATTTTCAGTGACCCCACCTCCCTTACTTTAATTAAGTAAAAAGATTTTCCTTTCCCTCCCGCCACCCTAAAAATTGACAATATTTATACATTTTAATAGAATTTTTGAAGGTTTTGCTACAGTGTAATTTGTAAAAAAAACCTAAACTCATTGGATTAATAAAATCCAATAATTTTTACTTTTTTTTTGAAAAAATTTGCAAATTGGCTAATTTGTTAAAAATTAATATTGTTGACGTCAACTTATTATGACTTCCCTCAACTCCTCCTCCCCCTTTCATCTATGTAAACAATTGTCAAACTTCTTCCAACCCCTTCCTTCTCCTATTTTCTTGACGTAATAAATGGACTTCCCCTTGTTTTTCATCTTGGTTTGCTTTTTAGTAATTTTTCTCGCAAACCGCCTACACGGTTTCCCGTTTGCAAAGCTAGGCAGCCGTTTGGGATAGTATCGGTTTGCAGGTTTGCTTTTTAGTAAGACCCTCCACCGAGAAGGGGAGAATTGAGGTCATAGCTACGAAGCCCCATAAGGGCTTTTACTTGCACATATCATTTAAAATAACATTTAAGAAGACTCAATATACGTATTTTAAATTTTATTTAAGATTCTGAAATTATTCAATATAATTTCAAAAATAAAATCATTAAATATAACTTAAAATAGAATCTTAAATATAACTTAAAATAGAATCTTGAATAAAATTTAAAATAGAATCTTGAATAAAATTTAAAATAAAATCTTAAATAATATTTAATAATTTCATTTATTTAAATAAATTTTTAAGATAATTTCAGAATCTTAAATAAAAATTAAAATATATTGAGCCTTCTTAAATGTTATTTTAAATGATATGTGTAAGTGAAAGCCTTTACGGGGCTTCGTAGCGATGACCTCAATTCTCCCTTTCTCAGTGGAAGCCCTCATCCAGAAATAACTTCTTCCTTTTGCTGTTTATGAATATGGCGTTGCGTTTATCCAAATCGTTTAAAACCTATCTCCTCTAGATTCAAAACAATTCGAAATGAAAAAAATATTCGTTGCAAAAATTGTATTTTTTTAATTATTATTAAAGAAAACATGAAAGAATGCACTCCGGGCTTATAAATAATCTATCTAAGAAAACACTTTTTTGACTGGCCAAAATAATAAAACAAAAACATCCATGTTATTAAAATGACGATTGGTCCTAATAATATGCCCATTTGTTTAACCAACTACGGTGGGAATTAAATTTAAGTAAAATGTAATAAGAAAAAATTTATTATAATAATTATTTAGCTACCTTGAAAATGTGCTTTGCATTGTTTTTTAATGTTTCAACTTTAAAGATTCAAAATGAGTACAGTAGTAAGAGTCCAATATTTTTAAACAAATTTAATTTTTATTTTAAAACTGCATTGTTTTAATAAAAGTGTTCTAAAAAAAAAAGCGTTTAATATTATCTTAATGTTGTAGTTAAAAAATACAATTTTGTAGTGAGTCGGTATTAAAGTTACTAAGGATTATTAATTATGAAACAAACAGATTAATACAAAAAAAAAATTATATATAATAATGCAAACAAAAGTTAGTTTTTTTTTTTTTATTAATTATTATACAGCACCTACTTTCAGTTTGAAAGAGTTACAGTATTGGCTTCGCTACATGGGTTAATAGGGGACCAATCATAAAATTTAATTTCTACTGTTAACAGTAGCTTTTTGTCAGAAATGCACTTTACTATTTGATTAATTCCTGCTAATGTGACGATTTTTGTCGTTTTCCCGGCATAAACATCTATTTCAAACTTTTTATTAATACGTTTGATGGGACAATGCGGATTAATCACCATCAGGTTAATTTTCGCAAACCTTCTGGGATGCGCATTTATGTTTAAAGTCCTGGCTTCCACTTCAACATTCTTACCCTTGACAAACAACCTCAATTGCGCTTTTAAGGAGCGCCCTTTACTGCAAATAAAAGGACTAAAAGCTATTTGTTTCTCATTTCCAAAACAAGCTCCCTCTTTAAGCTTCAAATGCGATACATCTACTTTCCACAGCAGATGCCCATCATCAGCAGGTAGGTCATGAAGAAAGCTGTTTTTGATGAACAAGGGCAGAATGATGGAATCTTTTTTCGAACCCAACACATATTTAATGCAGTGTTGATAATTTAAATTAAAAATCGGATAAAATTCTCCGTAAACAAATTTGTGGGTGAAAGAAAGAAGGACACTATACAATGGACCAGCATTATACCCAAACAATAATTGTTTCCATTTTCTTTTGAGGAGAACAAAAAATACGGGATTAAATTCAGTTTTAACTTCTTTTCCCTCCATTTTAGGCTTCAAAAAGCGAATAGATATGCGGCAATCTTCATACTTGATGTTGCACTTGATTTGAGCACTCATATCTCGGTCCATATTTGGAACTTGAAACTCATCTCCCAACAGTTCCGCTGTGTGCTGCTGCGTCAATTGGCGCATATTTTTAATTCCAAAAATATAATCCGGGACATCATTCTTATTGGCTAACCAAGAATTGAATTCCTCGTAATCCTAAAATACCAAAAAAAAAATATATTCACCAATAGAATAATTACTGTAGTACACTCATACCATGATATACGGCGTTTTGCTATAACGGCTTTTATTATTTACAACACTGTTTCGATGAGCAGCCAAAAAAAAAAAAATTAAAAACGAAAAAAATTGAGATTAAGAGGCATATTTTTAAAAAATCAAATACTTAAAGCAAAAGCACATTTTGCATGAGTCGCGAGAATGGAATTTGTTTGAAATAAGGAGAAAGTGCCATTTATCTTCAGTACGATCACAGCCTTTTATGGAATTGCTTATGGTACAATACATGTTCAGCCAAATTTAAGCGGTTTAATTTTATTTTTATTTTGGTTTTAATAACCAGAAAGCTGTGTTGGTTACATGTTTCATTGTACATGTAATCATATAATTTAATAACAGTTAAAAAATTTAATTTCCATTGAAAATTTGGCGGTTCCTTAATTTTTTTATTGGAAGTTAGGAACTGATCCCATAGAGTTAACATAGGTTTCTATGGGAAAAAATGATTCGATATACTGCGTTTTGCTTTACGGCCTATTTTTCAGGAACTGATCTAGGCTGTATATCAGGGTATGGGTGTACATTAAAAAAATATATACTGGTATACAGCTAGTAAATTATATTAAAATTATGAGCAAAAATAATAATTAATATTTGAGGTGTAACAATAGAATTTTAAATATTATACACTGTACCTTAATGGGTTTTGTAAGCTTCAAATAATCAACAGTCAGTGGTTGGAGCGCATTGCTATTAACATCCCGAAACGAAGCTTCATCTTTATCTTTATTATTCTAAATTTTAATAAGAAAACGAGCGATATTAATTAACAGTTTTTAAAATGTGATTGGTGCCTTAAAAATTTTAATTGAATAATAATTGTTAAGAAACTTACCAATATATCTCCAGACATTTTGTTTCTTCCAAATTTTTTGAAAACACAACAAATCGCTGATTTAAATCCAACTAGTTAAAATCACTCTTTTTGAGTTTAAAACAGAGAAATAAATAAAAAAAATTAAAAGTGTATTGGAGAGAGAGAATGCACTACCGCGTGAGCGTCGGAATGGCGAAGGGAGCTGAGTGATGTTGTGTACGTTTTTATTGAAATTGTGACCTGGATATATATTGAGAGAGAGGTTTGGGTGAGTTGGTAAAGTAGAAGTTTCTTGAATGAAAAAGAGGGATAGGTACAGGCAAGGTACGAGAAAAAAGTTAATCCCTGAAAGCTAGAATAATTATTATTGAGGTCATAGACCCACACACTCAAACCAATTAACAAGTATACTCAGCCTGGTTTTACTGGTAATTGCATTTTACCATTTAAAAGATTGGAAATAAAAAAAAAGAAAGAACGAACATCATATTTTCAAAACAATAAATAAATCCTTTATTTTCATCTGAAATTTACCATCTATTTACGTATAATTTTATTGAACATAGCTTTAATAGTTATAAATTTCAATATACATAATAGTTATTCAATTTTTTTTTTATTTTGTGATTATTTGCCACTGAATTCGAATTAAAAAAAAATAATACAAGGTGACTCTGCCGCTGCAAGTGCGCGCGCACTCAGACATAGAAAAAGAATGGCCGAATGCGAAATAAAAATATTTGTTTACTGTGCCTGGTCGCTGTAAATACATGTAGGCCTAAACTTTCTTCCGTCGCTTCCTTATTAAAAAGCTCAGTAGTATTTGTGAGCTTGTGAATTTTCATGCATTCTCGCATTCGAAGCCATTGTTGCGTACAGTCGACGTCTCCGGTTGCCTTTCCGTACAAACACGAAATTACTTCCTCGGCTCCAGCTTCGCAAGGGCTGTTTTTCATTTCATATAGACTGGGGCACTCCAAAGAAATTTCTCCATTAGGAAGATAGGGAGTACCTAAAAATAAAGAGCTTATAATAATTATTCGTAACGGCAATTATTAAAATGGGACAAAAAACCTAGCGCCAACGTCAAAGCATCATCATCAAAGTCATGGGGTACATAAATCAATGGTCCCCATTCCGGAACTCCACGTTTAAATGTTACGGCGCTGAGAGAAAAGCGCTTAAAAAATCTATCCATTGGTTCGCTTGTTAATATTTAAACGCAAGAATAATTTATTGATTGGTCTTTTTACAAAATCCTATAAAATAATAACAATTGGTTTTTAAATTGAAATTGAAGTAGTAAGAGCCTACTGTAAGTGGTATCGGGATCACTTTACCTGCGATATGAGAATATTAGACGACGACAGAAAAAATAAATTCACGTTTTCCGATTCTGTTTTTTTATCTGAAGCAAACACACTGAAAAGATGACCAGAGTTGAAATAGTAGACAGCACCTGGTGGTGACCTATTCATCGGGTTTCCAACAACCTCTTCTCCTAAGTCTGACTCCCCAAGGTATAGCCCATCCCTTCTCGAGGCTTTTAAGTTTAAAGAAAGCTGAAAACGACTCGTTGAAATACATCGCTTGCAAGAGAAAAAGTTTTGCAACTGAAAAACAATTCAATTAAACACAAATTAAAATAATGATTGCGAGAAGAAATTTATCACGCTGAAAATAATAATGATAACAACGTAAATTAAATGGGATAAAATTATAGTATTTATTTATTAATTTAAATATTTTAAAATAATAAATTAATACTAGCCTACTGTGGGTAACATGTACATGTATATACATTTTATTACTTAAAAAATGCAATGATAAATTTATAATAATTATTTTTTGAGGAGTTTTTATTTTAATAGTTCTTCAATATTTTTTTTAAGGTCAACATCTGATAATTTCAGTTATTCATTAAGCAAATAATATTGAAACACAGATTTCAGTCAACTAATTTAAATCTTATTGTAATTAAAAATAGTTTTTCTTTTTATTGAATTTAATGTTTTAAAAATAATTAAAAAATTAATTATTTTAAGAAACAAACACCTTTAAACTACCCGTTTAAGAGTTTTTTTTTTTTTTTTTTTAAATTTAA
>JAQGAZ010003895.1:0-10008 GCA_034692225.1 Polydesmus complanatus
AAAGACGTTTTCGTGTGCCCTAAAGTGCGGAATGAACGATAACGGTGATCGAATGATTCGGTGTGGCAATCTTCAGTGCGCGAAACTGTATCATTTATCTTGTGTTCGTGTAACAATGCGTGAATACAATAAATACATTGAACGACACCAATTCTGGTTTTGCGATCCTTGCAAACCACCACTACATCTTTCTCAACGAGCGGAGGAACTCGAGCCAAAACGCCGTCCATCCAATACAAAATAATTAAATTTATTAACTTATTTAAATCGTAATTAAATAAACAAACTACTCACCTGTTTCATGTTATTTTCAAAGCTTTCTACAACCGTCATCTGCTACTGTGATATATCGATTATCGGAATCGATACTCAACCGCATCACTCACTACGCACTATTTTCATGCCGTTCTCCATAGCGTGGGTAAATAAGCACGGCGCTCCTTTCACCTCATTTCCGGCTCATCCATTTCCTGTCATTCGCAACGGGTTTATTCGTGTGCTAAACGGCAGATTACCAGCTTTAATAAAATTTTCCTTCGGAGAACAACGGATAGCACCTTTAGTGATAATGTCCGACCAACTCAACAACGTGACGATGGCGTCCGATTCTACGGTAAGCGTTGCTCAACATATTGATTTAATAAGTGTAATGGGCCAGCTTGAGCCTCTGCGTCAACCACCATCGATTCGCGATCCCATTAATTATAAACCTGATTTTGATTCTCCGGGGTTACGGCTTTTTTATCAGCCACTCGAACTGTCACCTCGGCAATTAACGGAACAACAATCAGCCGTCGATAACTCTTCTCATTTATCACCACGTGCTTCGACTCCCACCGGCGGTCGCCATGTTATTGCATCATCTCCTCGCTCATCTACTCGCCTACCAATGTTGGAGCTCACGCAACCGGCGTACTCCATTCGGGATTTGTTATCAAACGAACAATTAACGGTAGATAACACCGAGAAACATTTTTTCGTGCCGCGTACTACAGTTTATAAAATAGAACCGGCGACGCCGATTAATTTAGTATGTAATGAGTGCTTCAATCGCGGCCACAAGGCAAGCGCATGCGAGTATCGTCGCATTCGGAAAATGCAGCTATTAAATCTGGTGCCTACTGACGCAGATCACGATTTCTATTTTCGTCAATTTGAAGAAGGCAAACACTACGAGTTCCAGATCCGGCAACTGGAGCACAAAGCAAATATTGCGGAGGCTGTGAATCTCAAGCTCCAGCGGGAAAATTACCGTCTCACCACTGAACTGGAAGCCCTGCACCAAAACAACGGCGCAGCGGCATCTCCACCACCGTCATCATCGCTACCACCTCCGGGTATTATCAATGACAAACTTCTAGCCACCAACGAAACACTCTATCAAGAGGCTCGCGAGTATTGTGTTCAGTACAACAACCTTATACAAGCATTGGGGCCGTTCACGTTAACCGCTTCCCCACTACCAAGCGATTTCCTCCAATCCTTACAAAAACTCAATCCTTCGCCAGCAGCTCTTACTCATCGCGACCACGTTCGGCAGTTGGTCTCCCAGTTGCAGCAGACCTCATTGGACAACACCGCACTCTTACATACGGTTCAAGCAAAGGACATCAAAACCGCGGATAAGGCCACGGAAATCACCATAATAAAACAAAAGATTACGGAGATGGAGAAGAAGTTGGCGGAAAGAGAAAGGAAGAGCGGCATAACGTTGCCGAACGCATTCTATCAGGAGGTGATGCGAGCGGCAATCTGTAGTAAGTGTTCGACGAGCGGCCACGTCGCATCTCAGTGCTCGATAGAGGCGCCGGAACCATCCGCGCCATTGCTACCATTACCGGAATTTCTTCCGCAGATTCGGGTGTTGCGATCACCAGTACGGTTGAACAGGTCTCCACAGGACGGGTCCATTTCATCGGGTACATCGGCAACTTCAAGTGATCGCAGTTAGAACTTCGTGTGCGGAGGGGTGTATCCAAGCAAATCCCGCAGTCGGTAATTAAAACCAAGTCTACGTTGTGTCTAAATTTTTAAGTCGCGTTGTTACGGTTGTGCGTTCGGATGGCGGCTACTGGTTGGGAAATGCGCTTCCATGATGCGCTACCAGGCTTAACTTCGATCACTTCAACCTGAACTGTGTGTATTACGTTGCTTTTAGTAGCTGCGTGATTCAACTCGACTTCCGAAGTAACTTCAATTTTAACTTTTGTTGCTTTCAGTAGCTGCAAATGCCACAACGGGAGGCGCGGACGCAAGAACGACAAAAGGAGACGCAAGGGAAACTCAACCGGGCACCAGGTTCTGAATCTGCATTTCTTTCCATTTACGATTTTTTAACTTAGAACTTCACTATATTTCTATTATATGTCTATTTTTATTTCTTTGGCGGTTGCCATTACCAAGTAGTTCTATTTGCATGCTATGTTTTATGTTGGTCGAGTGACCTAATCGCTATTTTTATGTCCGTTATACTGGCCGTTGCCATTTCTTTCTTATTTCAACGCATAGCGTTTAATTTCTAGTAATATGGCCATTGCCAAATATACACTTCAAATAAAATCTGTGATAAATCATTAAGGTGTTAAACCATTTTATAAATTTTATGTCCAAATTTTTTATTATTACATTTTATATAAATTTGTAAGCGGCGAGGCGCTCGCTCGCAGGGAACCCGGGGTGTCAGAGTGGAGCCCGAACCTCTCTTAGGATTGGGCGACTCGCCACTCTGAAACGCCAAGCCCCGAGGCAACCATAAATCAAGCGTCACTCTCCAGCGCCATTCGAGAAAGCGCCAAACTCTCCCCTTCTCGAAGCGCCAAACTCTCCCCTTCTCGAAGCGCCAAACTCTCCCCTCTCGAAGCGCCAAACTTTCAAGCGCCAAACGTTCAACTTCGGAACGCCAACCCCTCTTTTTAGCGCCTAAACCTTCTATATAAAGCGGTCGCTCCGCCACAATTGTAACCATTCGTTCAACTAACTGTCACCAGTCACTATGTCCGAATAAAAATCTACTTTCAAACTTAAAACCACTGCTCTTTATTTTACTCTCCAAACTCGTACAACCGTGAATTCTTTCAGCTCATCGCACTACCCGTACTGCTCGTCTTCGTGCCGGTGTAAAACTCCGGGACGTCGACACCTCTGGCGCAGTGGGTAGGATCGAGGGTTTTAATTTCAATAGTTAGTATTACAAAATTTTTTCCACAACCCCCTCAACTAAGCGGATGCCAAATCCTACGGAAAATCAAGAAGTCATCTATAAAACATGAACGTACGTATAAATGAACACTAAAATCGAAATTCACGTCATGTCGCAACGGAAATCGACTTCTCCACCCCGCCCCGTTCGTATGGACACGCCGCCCGAACTTAGTGATTCAACTAGTAGTATTTCAACAGTTGAGCTATCATCCGACGACGAGTCCGTCCCTACTCCCCGCTACCGCCGGCCCCGAACCTGGTCTCCTATGCCCATCGACGACGACAGCACCGATACCTATCTACCAGACCCCATAGCACCAAGTAACAGCGCCATCGAAGCGAGTCAACGCGAAAACATCCCTACACTGACCAGAGACTACGCGTTCGTTGAAGTCCCGACCCCTGATCGCCATCACGCTCGGTTACTACCCCACTTAACCCCACCCAGGGTCGAACAAGCCGTCGACGAACTATTTCGAAAATACACCCGAGAACAGCTCCGTGATTCACTTCAAGATTACGGGTTTTTTGATGATTTCGTTTACCGTCCCGTTCTTCGTGAAGATTAATGGCTGAGGCTCATTTTTCTTATCCCGCTACTGACGTTACCCAAAACAATTCGTTACTAGAAATTATTTCCTCTAACTATATTAACGCTGCTACTAACGTTAATCTGCTGAACGAAGCCGTGCACGATCCCGAGTCCGAAGTGTATCACCGGCGACAAATTATTCATCTAGCCTATTCTGCTGCTAATCACGATCTCACGCAACTTTTTCTATCTCACCCACGCTCCATTTTGGTCGACCTGTTAAAAACTCATGATTTTGTGGATCTCCGATCTGTGAATTTCGTCGCCAAAGAGCAACCCGCCCCAACCCGGCAAAATGAATCCTTTTCAAGGCACGAAGAAAACCCCATCCGTTAAAATCGTTTCCAAAGGGCCTAAAACAATTAAAAAGGTTTCGCGTATCGTCCCTTCTACACGATCCAATAACAGCCACCCCTTAAACCAAGGCGACGCGAAAGTGTGAGAAGATTTTCTTTCCCACGCTAAAAGCCCGCGCTTTTGCTCCTAAGTGCTACAATTATTTCTCTACTAATCCGTTGCGGAAACACCGACAAACGGAAATTTCTCTCTACTGTAACCTCTCTACAAAGTAGTGGCGCGAACGCCGGAAGGTAGACCATTTCTACATCAACAGTGCGTCTCTACTCTCAACGTTTCTACCTCTCTACTAAAATACGCGGCAACGCTCGTTTCAACAAAAAACGCGCCAAAATTCATCTCTACCTCTCTACATTTAGAAAAAAAAACGAGCGCTAAAAAATCGCGACTAAACGGCTAGACATCATCAATCAATGTCAACGTTCTACATCCCGTGCCGCCTTCGTCGCGCCAGTACAAGCGACGCAGAAGAAAACGAATACAGTAGCAGTGATAGCGAGGCTGAACCTGCGATCCACAACCCACTTCCACGGTCCGTGGAATTCCAGAATATCGTCATCGCCGACGTCCCGCACTCCAGGGTTATTTTCCACGCGCGTCAGACGTACAACATGCTGCTTTTTAATGCGATGTACGACCAGCTTCTCAATTGTATTCTTAATCTAAATATGGAGAATAGTTATTAGAAAAATAAAACAATTTCAATTTCAAAATTTCATATACCTACTATTTTTCTACTTAATAAACTTTACATTATTTACCATAATGGCCCCGAAAACTCGTAAAAGCAAAGCTGCTGCTGAGGCCAATCCACAAAACAATCCGCAACCTGGCCCTAGTGATACGGACGCGCCAGCCGAACCAGTGTTGGTAGTTCCAGAGTCACCAACCTATAGCGAAACCAGTATTCCGCCGGGGCAGCCTCATCCTGCTGAAAATGGGACAAAAGCGGATGAGAATAACGATCAACACAATGATACACTTACTTCATCGTCGTTTAGTTCTCTACGAAATTTGGGCAATCCCAGTGTGATCGATTTAACCCAACCCGAGGTTCACCCTGTGGGGAAGGAAGCACCGGAACTACCTAATGGCACGAACACACTTCCTACGGATACGGCGGGACCGTCAGCCGGTACCAAAACTCTCCCACCACTCCCGGCAGCCACCGATCCAGTAACTAATGCGGAAGTTCAACAAATGGTTCCAAATATAATGGAGGTTATAGGGAATCAACATACCGAAACATTGGCGGCGGTTATGATTCTCCTCAATCAACACCCCTCTCATACGGCCAGCGTGAGACTTAGTCCGGAACGGAACCTACCGCTACCTTTCGTATACAACTCCAGCACGAAAAGTGCAACACGACCGGAAGTGCTCTCTCATACTTCGCCTGTACGTTCGGTTTCGGGTTCTCCAATACGAATTCAACAATGGTCTTCTCGGCATCAGTACCGCGAACCTTCTCCGGCATCCGGCAGCAACGTTTCGGCTCACTCTCGCTACTCGTCAGTGGAATCCACTATGACTAAAAATAATAGAAGACGGCACAATAAACATAACAAATCTTACCGGCGACATCGCTCGACTTCTCGGCAGAGTGCCGCCCCGTCCATCGACCAGCAGAGCGTGCGCAGCCACGTCAGTCGATGGAGTCGCCATAGCCGCCACGGCCAGCACCACAGCCGGCATCCTAAACCTGAACCCGAGGATGATACTTATTACCCCGGGCCTTCGGCAGCATTCCCGCCTGGACACGATCAACCACCGCCACCACGACAGTTTTCTCCACGGTTCTACAACGACCAGCATCCACACTCGCTACCTACGGCGTCGGAGGTTCACGGCTATCCGCACTATCCACCATATCGAACGGCACGGCCTCCATCCTCCGGTCCTCATCCTCCCGTAGCAACTCCACTATTGCAAACCCCGCTCACTACAATTGACCCAGACTTCCGCGCGTATCATATGGCGTACTTGAAGTTCACTGATATTAAACCCAAAGGGTGGGACGACCAGGATCCGAAACGTACGGATCCGCACGGAAAATGGTGGCCCGACTGCACCCCGCTCTTTTCCGCTACAGCGCGAGAATGCGTGTTCGACTGGGTCGAAAAGATGGAGTTTCGTGCGATACAGATGGACATTTCGTACAGCGACTTGACGTCTCGGTTGAGTCGACATTGCTCTGGCACAGCTAGCACATGGCACTCCACCGCATATAAACACAAATACAGACCATTAAATTGGATCCAGTGGAAATATGCGTTTTATAGTCACTTTTGTAAATCGGCTTCGGATATTAATTCACTACAACGGCTTGCCAAAAAAACCCATGACGACGGCGTCTCTGGTGAACAGTTCGTGTGCGATATGATCGCGTTGAACAAAGCGGCAACGCACCCACATTCAGATGCCGATTTGATCCTGAAAATAAGTGACGCGATTAAGTACTACTTTAATACGCCTACGCCAATTCAACATCTGTGTCACACATTACCGCACTTGATTTCATACTGCCGCATGATCGATGATCGTTATTTCAACTGCCAACCACAACACCCGAGCATCAAGAAACCTTACGTGCCGAATGTCGATCTTTTATGGCGGCATCCAATCGCGTGTGTGGTGGAAAGTGAAACGCCAACGAAAGAACAGGCCGAGCAACACCATATTTGCGTTGTTGGTGTCAAGGGCAACGATGACGACTACAAATGTTATCACTGCGGCCATCTCGATCACTGGAGACGTACGTGTCCGGCGTGGATTCAATTAAAACAGGAGCGTGACAAACACGCCAAACAACTGGAGGTGCAACAACCGTCAGCCGCTGGTGCTTCTACTACGGGACACCCACAGAATCCGAACTATTACGGCAGCAACTACGATCCTAATTTCCAACCACGGCCTAGAAACAATAATAATAGTGGTTACTATAATAGAGCACCTAATAATAATCAACGCTCCAATTATCAACAAAATCAGCGGCCACCGCAGCAGCCTTCATACCAGTCCAACCGCGGTTCGACTCGAGGGAACAACCGCAACAATCGCTACAGTAACCGTTCGCGCGATCAACATTACGACGACGGTTATAATAACGAAGACGACTCTTACTATGATGATGGTAACGCCGACCGCGTTAAGTGTCGCGGAATTCGATATCACTTTCAATGACGTTACCTGGCCTTGTCGAGCGTTCGTGTCCGAGTCTCTACCTCACGACGTCATTTTGGGCATTAACTGGATGACCGCCAACAATGTTCAATATACGTGCGCAGAACGTCAAATCAGTATTCAACATCCGTATGACCACACCTTTGTTACGTTACAAGACTTTACTGATGGTGCATCCAAATTTCGCTACCCGGAAATTAATCATTTAGATTATTATTCTATGTACCACCCGGACATCAATGGCATCTATGAAGAATACCAATGGGAACAGGAGGTGTGTACTATTCAGCTGGACCATAATCCGGAAGCTTCTAGTTTTTGCGGCGTTGGTTCCTTATCTACAGTGAATAAAGAAGACATTAACTTAATTTTATGTCCAACCGCGGAGCTATGAATTACTAGTGATTTTTCAAACTTATTTTGTTTACCTGTTGTGATTCCCCCTGGCACCCCACAACTCATCTCAGTAACACTGTATAAAGACGACACCTTCGCCAACATCGAAGTGGAAACTGCCGCCCCAATCCCGCAAGAATGGATCGACAAGATTAACGCAACCATCGACGCGTACTTGTCTGATGATAGACGACTTCGCTTACAACAATTCATTTTTGGTTACGAGGGAGTCTTTAAAGAGTTTTCAAGCAACACCCCGCCAATGTCGATCTGCGGAACGCCGGTGTACCATGCCATAAACCTCGTTGATGACGCGCTACCCCAAGTGAAAATTACGCCACATTTTAGTAAGATGGAAAAAACAGAAGTAAAAAGACAAATCGCGGAGTACTTACGTCGAGGGATGATAGTGCCTTCCAAATCACCGTGGCATGCTCCGATCGTGGTAGTGGGAAAGAAAGACGGGTCCAAACGACTCTGCATCGATTACCGCCAATTAAACAAAGTCACGAAAAAAGATATGTATCCGATGCCTCAGATCGACAATGCATTACGGCAGCTTGCGGGTCAGTCATGGTTCGCCATCTTAGATTTTCGTCAGGGTTACCATCAGATGGTCCTCAAACCAGAAGATCGCGAAAAAACAGCATTTTCTTTTGGGGACGGTCTCTACGAATGGGAAAGAATGCCGTTCGGTCTCTCCAACGCACCCGCGTCGTTTCAACGGATGATCGACCAAATACTCGGGACCCTGAAAGATAATATTTGTACAGCTTACCTCGACGACACTCTGATTTATGCAAATTCTTACGAACAGCTGTTGGAACGGTTGAAATTGGTGATGGATGCGCTTCTCGTCGCTGGGTGTTCCTTGAAACTGGAAAAATGTAAATTTGCCACGCGCGAAGTAAAATATCTAGGACACATTATCACGGCGGCGGGAACACAACCCGACCCTGATAAGATACAAACCATTCAAGGATGGCAGCCGCCAACAATGGTGGACCAGATAAGAAGTTTCATTGGTTTCGCGAGTTACTACCGTCGCTACATTAAGGGTTTCGCGTCCGTGATCTTCCCTTTGTTACACCACATCCGCAATATCGGTTCGATAGAGTTGTCACCTGAGGAGTTAAAAACGTTTGAAAAATTAAAACAATTATTTATCCAAGCCCCAATCCTCGGAGTGCCAAACGACGACGATCCGTTGGTGTTGTTCACCGATGCATCGAATCGCGGACTCGGAGCTATTTTAGCTCAGGGACGGGACCCGAAGAAACAGACAGTACTTACGTACGCTTCTCGTTCACTCACGCCGGTGGAGAAACATTACAACACCATGGAAAAAGAATGTCTCGCTATCGTATGGGCAACTAAAAAGCTTCGACCCTTTTTGGCTGGGCGTCCGTTCATACTCATTACCGATCACCAAGCGTTGAAAGGGTTGATGGAGACAAAGAATTTGGAAGGTCATCGCGCTCGATGGGTACCCTAGCTTCAAGATTTCGAGTTTGAGGTACGCCACCGTCCAGGCAAACAAATTCCAAACGTGGATGCCTTATCACGACTCGTCCACATTGACGGCGAACCAGCTCCCGCACCGGCAGCGGCAACGGAGTTCCCTGAAATCGTAAAAGAACTAGATACTACGGCTAAACTGGTTGCGGAAGACGAAATTAATCATACTGATCACTCGTACGCTGCTAAAACTGTTGGATCCATTTGTATGATTACCGGTGAATATTTGCGCAAATCTTTACCACAAATGCAGAACGACGACGCGTTCTGCAAAGCTGCTATCAGTGCGATTGAAGAAGAAGGCGATGTTCACCGCTTTAAACGAAAAAACACTAAATATCAACATTTCATGATAAAGACACGAAAATTCTAATGCGCGTTACCTTCACTCCGCTCAACGAGGAATTGTGCGTTCCGGTAATTCCTAAGTTGTTGGTACCTAAAATATTACATGAAGTCCACATGAGTCCTACGGCGGGTCACGCACGATATTTTAAAACGTACCAACGAGCAATTCAACGATATTGGTGGCCGCAGATGGCTAGAGCCGTCCATCTATTTGTATCAGTCTGTCCAGTCTTTCAACCATTCCAACCCAAACATTCTCCGAAACAGGCGGATCTCGAACGCATCGTAGTTCACGATCTCTTTGACACGGTTGCCATTGACTTCATTGGACCGCTCTGCGAAACTCTAAATGGTAATAAACATATATTATTAATTACAGATTATGCAACCAGATGGGCTATAACGGTACCTAC
>JAQGAZ010003896.1:0-10004 GCA_034692225.1 Polydesmus complanatus
TTCACTTTGAATCCTTTTCACTTTGAATCCTTTTCACTTTGAATCCTTTTCACTTTGAATCCTCTTCACTTTGAATCTTTTTCACTTTGAATCCTTTTCACTTTGAATCCTTTTCACTTTGAATCTATTTCACTTTGAATCTATTTCACTTTTCAATCTTTTCATTTTGAATCTTTTTCACTTTGAATCCTTTTCACTTTGATTCTACTGTATTTCACTTTGAATCCTCCTCAATATAAAAATTGTGTTGCAGAACGTATCAGCGACTTTTTCATTGTTTCCTATGAGATAACATTCTTCGTTTTGAATCTTTTTCTCTTCGAATCGGGGAATTTTACTTTCTATTTTTGAGAGCGTATGTGCGCAGATTCAAAACGAGCTCGCAGTGTATTTTACAGTGCTTTATTTTTTATTTTTTGGTTTAATTAATTAATTACTGATGTGAATAATTGAATACGTAATTTAATGTTGTTTTCCTTTTTCTTTTGTCTTTAGGTAAGTGAATGCTAATCCCTTTGGTTCTTGTTGTTGTTGCTCAATGTGTTGGTGAATGCACCGCTGGGCGTGGCTCTTCTCATCGGCGGGGGGCGTGGCTATTACCTCAGCTAGAGGGCGTGGTTAGGTAAGTCTACCGTTCAACTATTACGTCACACACACACAACGGTAACGTTACGAGTTAATTTTGCCGTTAAAAAATAATATCGTTTATGTTTTAACGTGTCTCACTCCGCAAAGTCATTAAAGATGCTCTGCGCATGCGCTAACCTTATTTTGATTTAAAATCCATGAAATTTAGCGTTTTCCTTCATTTTTATGTTTACGTTTTAACGTTTTCCTCTGCAAAGGTCTGAATGCTGCTGTATTCGTTTTACTTTAGTTAACGTTTTAACGTTTCTATCTCCGCAAAGTCTGAATAATTTTTTTTTTTTAATTTTATTTAAATCAAAAAGAAAAAATAGAAATAGAAAAAAAAAGCCATGTATAATAAATAGGAAAAGAGCGAAATCGCTTTCGGATAAGAAGATGGAACTAATTTGAAAGCTGCTGTTTGGATTTGCGAACGACGACGACGAGGGGCTCATTTCTATTCTTAACCCCCCATCATCTCCATACACATAGGGATAGAGGGAGTGAAAGGGAGAAAGGGGGATGTCGTAATCATTTACTGAAATTGATGATTTGATGTTTGCTCACTTTTTAAGCTCCGATCGATCTCCATTTCTCTATTCATTTGCCGTTTTTTTTTCTGCGCAAAGTCTCATTTTTTTTGCTTTTTCTATCCCAAAGAGATCTATTGTTATTCATTTCTTCCTCTCCAATCGCCCATCCCGCTTCGGGCTCATTCGCGCAAAACTCAAATGTCGGTACAACGAAATTGGCGACGAATCTTCTTGCTTCATTTTTGGCAGTGCTGTCGGAGGGAAAATAAAGAGATTTTACAAAAAATAATAAAAAAAAAAATTTTCATTTAAAACTTAATTTTTTTTTTTTATTAAAGTTTTTTCATTATTAAAATTTATTATTATTATTAAATTTTTTTTTTAATCAAATTTTTTTTTTTTAAAGAATATTTTTTTTTATAAAATTTTTTTTTTTTTAATTTTAAAAAAATTGTACCGGTATCGGTACCTTACATTTTCTTTTTTTGCTCTTAATTTTAATTTCTTTTAATACAAATAATTTTTTAATTAATTAATTTTTAATTAATTAATTTTTTTTTCATTAATTTTTTTTTCATTAATTTTTTTTTTTTATTAATTTAAGAAAAAAAAAATATTTAGTTTTTAGAATTTCGTTCTACCGACATTTTCTCTCTTTCATTTCTTCTTCCTTCTCCTCCTCCTCCTCCTCACATCTTCCTCCTTGATTGATTTAGATGCACAGTATTTTCTTAAGCAATAGATTGGGAAGTGTTGGGTTCAGGTGTACCTATTGGCGGATGGGTGGGTGGAGGGGAGGGGAGGGGAGGGGAGGGGGGAGGAGCTAATAGTTGTTGTTGCTTTGAGTGGTGAACGTAATGTAATTTATGTCATGTTTTGCGAGTGTTTTCGCCATTAGCACACACTTCACAATGATGGGCAAAGACACATCTTACAATCAGCCGCCATATTGTTTTACCCTCACCCACCCACCCCCCTCTCACCCCTCCCTCTCCCACTTGTTTCCATCTATTTAACTCTTTAAAAAATGGCTGCCAAATGCCTCCTCTTATCTCTCTTTGTATCGGAGAAGAAAAAAGAAGAAAGATGTAAATTTTGAATGATACTAGATGAGTGTGAGGGGGGGGGGGATGAAAAAGAGGGGGTTGAATGAGAGAAAGAGGGGTTGATGGGGAGGCGGCGTGGGAATTGTTGCTGCGCTCGATAGGTGGCGCTTCGTGATTTATTGGCGAAGGCGCAGATGAGCTTTATCGAATAATAAGCGGAAACTCTCGTTTTACAACTCACTCCTCGTTTTACGTCACTATAACACACACCTCGTTTTACGTCATTAATTTCTTTATTGCTACTGTATTTCCATCGCTAGAGTCCGTTTTGCGTTTTCAATTTTGCACTTCCGGATTGTTTTTATGAAAAGTATCTACGTTATTTAGATTCCGCTTTGCGTCTTCGTATTTTCCATAGCACGCGGCGTAATGTTTTCTTCTCGATTTCCGCTTTGCATCTTTCTCTATTTTCGAATGCGCGTTTCTAAAAAGGCGCTAATTCGCTCTGCGTCCTCAAATTTTGAAGTTGCGTCTCTAGAATATTTTTCTAGATATTCACTTTGCATCGTGTGTATTTTCTAAGCTACAATATCAGCGACGTAAAGCGAGGGTGAGGCTAAGGGTGTTTTTAGTTTTTGGGATGTGTGGTACGTTTAATCTAGACGGATGTTAGAAGAGGGCTAACTTCTGGAATGATAGAAGAGGGTGGGGGGGGGGGGATGAAGGTGGGTAGGGGGAGGGGGGGTTGAGTGATGGAAGGGTAGCGACACCTCGCGGCGACGCAATAAAAGCTCTCTCTCTGCGTGATTAATCGACGATGCGTGTTGGGGCTATTGAAAATAAGTAAGCACTCAATTTACGCTTCTTTACGTTTTAGTGTAAAAAAAAAAAGAAAATGGCCGCCGGTAGTTAATTAATTTAAGGAAATTTCCGTGTGTCGAAAAAAGAAAGAAAGATAGATTCAAATTGGTTGTAAGAGAGGCAGAGGGCGCTGCTGCTGCTTTCACGAGATGAGAAGAAAGGAGAAGAGATGGGGGAGCGTTGCTAAGGGGAGACATGAGGGGTGCGTGTGGGGTGCTGGCTTTTCCTAAATTAGAACCTCTTTTTTTTTTTTGCATTGTTTTTTTTTTTTTTTTTTTTTTTTTTTACGTTGGCTTAACGCTAGTTGAAGTTGTTGGATTACGATCAAAACGCCTTTGATTCTTTAATGGAAGCAACGCTCCTCCTACTCTCGCTACTACACTACTGCTGCTGCTGCCACTGCACTAAACTTTATTTCACAAAAAAAAAATAAAAATAAAGGAAGAAAAAAAAAGGGGGGTAGGGGGGGGGGGGAGGAAAGAAAAAAAAGGGGGAAGGAAAATTAAACAAAAAAAAACCAGGCTTAATTAAAGTACAGTAGTTGTAAGCTGCGAAGCAAGTTGATTAATTATTAGAAAAACTCTCGTTATAAGAGATTTTCGCCTCCAAAAACAATGAATAAATAAACAATAATTATTTTCTGAGATAATATATTTTTTTTAATTGATATTTTTGAAAGCCAAAAAAAAAAAAAAAGATTACATAATAATAATATATATTTTTTTTAAACACACGAATTCGATTAATTAATAAACATTTTGAATATAATTAATAAATTTTTTTTTGGGGTTAATTAATTAATTAATTAATCGCTGCGGTGAATTTTTCGATTAAAATCCTCGCTTAATTAACGCCTCCTCTACACTCTCCAACAAGGCCCTCAAACGCTCCTCCTTCTCCTTTTCTTTCCCCGGAGCCTTCACAGTGGCGGAGTTCGGTTTGGTTTTCCAGGCTTCGGGAGCGAACCTCTCGGCCCAGTTGGAACCGGAATCGAAGGAGGAAGTGAGGAAGGGAACTCTGCGAGCGGGCGCTGCGGGAGCGGGCGATGGTGGGAAGACTTTAGCAAAGCCAGGGACGCCTTTAGCAAAGCCAGGGGCGCCATTTTTTAAGCCAGGGGCGCTATTAGAGGGAGAAGCAGAAGCGGTGTTTGCTGGTGGGGCTGAAGGGGTGTTTGCTGGTGGGGCTGGTGTTTGTCGGCGGAAGAGTGAGGAGCTCGGAAGGCTGCCTGTTGATGGGAGAGACGGAAGTTGATTCTGAAATTTTGTAAGATTATTAATTATCGTTATCTACTGATTTCCCTATAAAATTCCTATAAATCGAGAAAGAAATTCTTATTATATAAATAAAGAAAAATTCGCCATTAATTAAAAAATTCCTATACATAAAAAAAATTCTTTTAAGTAAAACATTTACCGGTAATTCTCGACGGGCGAATGGAGAAGACTGAACGTTTGGTTGGTCAGACTGAGCTTTTGATGGGTGAGACGGAACTTTTTGTGGGTGAGACTGAATGTTTGATGGGTGAGACCTAACGTTTTGTTGGTGAGACGGAACTTTTGATGGGGGAGACTGATCGTTTGGTTGTTGAGACTGAAAGTTTGGTTTTTGAGACTGAAACTTTGGTTGGTGAGACCTAACGTTTTGTTGGTGAGACGGAACTTTTGATGGGTCAGACTGAGCTTTTGATGGGGGAGACTGATCTTTTGGTTGGTGAGACTGATCATTTGATGGGTGAGGCTGAATGTTCGGTTGTTGAGACGGAACTTGACCCTGAATTTAAAAAAAAAAAAAAATAATCCAAATTATTATTAGTAATGTTGTTATTAAAAATACAAGAAAAAAAATGTTATACCGGTATTGGTGGTTGTTTCTGTTTGAAATTGTTTTCGGACAGAGCTCCACTCACCAAACTGACCATCAAAAAGATTTTTAAATACATTATTCTTTTTTTTTTTTTTTCAACAAAAAATTAAATTTAAAAATTTTTTTTTTTTTTTAATTTTTAAGTTGCCCAATTATTGTTTGAAACAATTGTGTGATTTTTAGTAGAAAATCCGAGCTCTTATATACTAAAAAATATTTATGGTTTTGCCTGGTTTTATGACTCTTTTTTTTAAAAATAAAAGAAATAAAATTTTTGCGCAAGTTTTATTAAAAATTGAAAAAATGTGTTTTTTTTTTAATTGTTATTTTTATTATACCGGTGTACGTGTACACGGTACACGTGTATCATTCGCTGGTGAAACGCTATTATCATGTAGGCTACGTGCTATATCCAGCTTGTGGGGGAGGGAGAGGGGAGCAGGGAGGGAAAAGTTTTGAGGTTTTTTTTTTCATTGACTTCCGCAATTCAATTCAATACATTTTCATTTAAATAAAAAAATTCTTTTTTTGTTTTTCGAAAAATAAAATATATATTTTTTTATTATTATTTTATATTAAAATTTTAAAAAAAAATTATGATTTTGATTTTAAATTTAATTTAACATTTAATTTTTTTATGTTTAAAATAATTTTATTTTATTTAAAAAATTTTGATTTTAAATTTAATTTATTTTTTTTTTAGGTAAAATAATTTTTTTTTTTATTTAAAAAAATTTTGATTTTAAATTTAATTTTTTTTTTAGGTAAAATATATTTTTTTTTATTTAAAAAATTTTGATTTTAAATTTAATTTAATTTTTTTTATAGGTAAAATAATTTTTTTTTTTTTTTTTTTTTTGAAAGCAGAAAACTTTGTTTTGTGTTTTTAAAAGAATAATAGTGTTTTATTTCAACATAAATTTTATTTTTAAATGGGTGTGTTCACATTGAATCGACCAAAATAAATTCGGTTCATAGTTAGAGGATTCAAATTAAAAATATTAAAATTCAAAGTGAACAGCAGACTTTTGAAATGTTGTAATTTTGTTCGTCGAGAGGCAATTTGTGTTTTGTTTTATTTATTTTCGTTGTTTAAATGGCATAGGGGGAGAAACGAATCTTTTTTCTTAAACTTTAATAATAATACTTGTTTATTTGCGCGTTTATTTTTTTGTCGTCTTCCGGCAGGCTGGGAGGCCCAATAAAGATAATGTCTAAGTTTTATCTTATTACATTATTATTATTATTATTTTTTTTTTTTGGCATGTATATTTACGCCGCCATTTTCTCTTCCCCTATTTTATCTGCGTCTAATTTTGAAGATGAAAGATACGTCGTTGCTATTTAATTTGCGACTTCTTCTTCTTTTCGTGAGCGCTGGCGGTGGGAGATAGAAGGAGGAGGAGAAGGGGGAGGGAGCGATTTCTATCGCCTGTCTTATGACGCGTGTGCAGGGGGAGGGAATGGGAGCAGCGCCCTCTGCCGCCGCCATCATTTTCTTTTTCAAGTTGGATAGTAGGCCTACTTAAAATAGAATAATAATGGTTCGTAGTTTTTTTTATTAAATAAATATTAATTCTAAATTTGAAAATATTTATTTCATTTTTTTTTTTTTCGATTACAAAAAAGGCAGAATTTTTATAAGTTCTTTTATTTCTTTTCAAAAGTTCTCCTATTTTATTTCCACATTAAAAGTTCCAATTTTTTTAATTCTAAAAATTCTAATTTTTTTTAATTTTAAAAGTTCCAATTTTTTGAATTCTAAAAGTTCCAGTTTTTTTAATTCTAAAAGTTTTAATTTTTTTTAATTTTAAAAGTTCCAATTTTTTTAATTTTAAAAGTTCCAGTTTTTTAAATTTTAAAAGTTCCAGTTTTTTAAATTTTAAAAGTTCCAGTTTTTTTAATTTTAAAAGTTCCAGTTTTTTTAATTTTAAAAGTTTAACAATTTTATTCTTAAAGTTCAACAATTTTATTCTTAAAGTTCAACAATTTTATTCTTAAAGTTCAACAATTTTATTCTTAAAGTTCAATAACTTTATTTTAAAAGTTTTGTTTTCTTTAATTTTAAAAGATCTATTTTTTTTTATTTTACAAGTTCCTTTTTTTAATTGAAAAGTTCCGTTTTTTATTTTAAGTTATTTTTTTATTATTTTAAAAGTTCTAAAAAAAAAATTCTGTTATTTTAAAAGTTTAACAACTTTATTCTAAAAGTTCCGTTATTTTTAATTTTAAAAGTTCCATTTTTTTATTTGAAAAGTTTTATTTTTCTAAAAATTCTTAAAAAAGAATTTTTGTTCCAATTCTAAAAAAATTCCAAAATTATTTTCATTACTAAAATTTCTATTTGATTTTTTTTACATTGAAATTATTTTAATAAGTTCCACTTTTACCATAAAAATTCTATATTTTTATTTTAAGTACTAAAAAGTTCTACACTTTCAAGGGGGCCCACCGGCGGCGCCTCATCTCCTAGCTCTATAATTTCATACGTGATGACGTCAGTGTATGAGGCGGCGGAGATAACGTCATAATCGTAAAGCTTTTTTTTTTTTTTATTTTTTTTTTTATTTATCAGCAGCAGAAAATTAAATTGCCATGTTTCGCTTCCAAAATTGCTATTTGGCAACACTGTCATTGCCGACAATGCAATGCGACTGGGCGAAAATATGACTACTGTATATTATATGCATTTCCCTAAAGTACCTTCTTCGCGCGCCTTTTACAACCTATCTTAATGCACTCGCGCATAAATTGCGTCTCCGCACTATACACTACACGTAATATATTTATTTATTTATTCTGATCTACGTATTTAGGTATCTGCGAACGGGAGAGAGCGCTTTAATAGCGCCTCTTCATTCGATAGCGTTACGCTTTTTAATAGCGTTTAATGCAACGCCGCCAATTCGCACTCTACCGCCTCATCTCCAGGCCCAAACACAGGACTTAAGAACACGTCTGCTATACGGATGCAGGGCCTAGAGCGAGGCGTATAAGTGGGGGCCCACACTCTTCATAAAACTTCACTTAAGCGAGTGTTTACTGCTTTAAACTCCACTTAAGCAAGTGTTTACTTTATAAAACGTCACTTAAGCGAGTGTTTACTTCTTTAAACTCCACTTAAGCGAGTGTTTACGTCATAAAACTTTACTTAAGCGAATGTTTACTTTCTTAAACGCCACTTAAGCAAATGTTTACTTTTTAAAACTCTACTTAAGCGAGTGTTTACTTCTTTAAAACCCACTTAAGCAAGTGTTTACTTCCTTAAACTCCCCTTAAGCGAGTGTTTACGTCATAAAACTCCATTTAAGCGAGTGTTTACGTCATAAAACTCCACTTAAGCGAGTGTTTACTTCTTTAAACCCCACTTAAGCAAGTGGTTACTTTTTTAAACTCCACTTGAGCGAGTGTTTACTTGCTAAGAAACTCCATTTGCGCGAGTGCTTACTTCATAAAACTTAATTTAAGCGAATGTTTATTTTTTTAAACCCCACTTAAGCGAGTGTTTACTTTATAAAACTCTACTTAAGCGAGTGTTTACTTCATAAAGCTCTACTTAAGCGAGTGTCTACTGCCTTAAAGTCGCGAGATGGGGGGTGGGGCCTTCGTTGGTGGGGAGCGGGAGTGTGGGGCCGGCCCTGGTCTCCCTAGGTACAGTATCTTCATTTATTTTACGACGTCTGTGTTTTAAGAAGCAGCTGAGTTGTTGCGATTCGCGTTGTAGAAAAACCTTTAAGAGTTGTGTCGCGTGTGTTATTTGACACACAATTTGAGTAGTAAAAAGCAGCTTTTCTCTCGTTAAATCTTCGCTCAATTTTTATCTCTCTCGCTAAGTAAAAGAATTGCGTTCGGGCTAATTCGGAGAGTCGCTGATAAACGCCGCATGGCGGATGCAGAGAGAGAGAGTAGGGGGGGGGGCGGGGCGTGTGGAGCAGACGATGTAAACACCGAAGACAAAGCATTAAATTATTCAAACGAAATTTATAAAACAGCCGATTTTTTTTTATTATTTTTTTTTTTGTCTTCAAATTTTAATAATTAATTTTAGTTTATTAATTGGATTTTTGCTTTTAGAAAATGCTTTTTTTTAATTAAATATTAATAATAATATTTTTTAGTTTAATGAAAAATTTGTTTTTGATTTTTTAAATTATTAAAGAGTTTTTAGCGCAAATCCCGGGCAACGATTCAAAGCGAGTAGTCTGGATGCAATTCTTTTAGCTCGCTTTTTATTATGTAAATGCGTTGGACGTGCGAGGGAGGGCGCTGTCGACGTTGATTAGCTCAGCATTTTACTTTAAGTGAATTACCTAACTTCGGGGGCTTAAGATGTCCGGGTCAGCTCGGTTCAGCGCCGCGAGCCGTTCATTCAAATGAGTCGCTCACTTTTCTGCTAATTGAACCGCTAATAATCGAGTCTAACCACTTTGCCCGTGGTACGTTAGGAGTGGGACGTTGCACACAGGTTGTGCAATGCAAATGCGTGCGTCGAACACTCTCCGCATAATTATTATTATGCTAATATTATTAGCGCTTTTGGCGACGGGGGAGGGGTTACGGTGGACCAATTAAGCGATTGATATGGTTCGAAGAAAGTTAATTAAATAAAGAGAGGTTAAAAGGATTCGCTTTACAACAATAACAAAGCCGCCATTTTCAATTCTTATGACGAAAAAGGACTCGGTCGAAATACGATTAAAAAGAAAAGATTTAAATAGGGAAAAAGATTTAAACAAAGAAAGATTTAACTAGGAAAAGATTTAACTAGGAAAAGATTTAACTAGGAAAAGATTTAACTAGGAAAAGATTTAACTAGGAAAAGATTTAACTTGGAAAAGATTTAATTAGGAAAAGATTTAAAGTAAAAAGATTCAACTGGGAAAAGATTTAACTGGGAAAAGATTTAACTTGGAAAAAGATTTAACTAGGAAAAAGATTTAACTAGGAAAAAGATTTAACTAGAAAAAAGATTTAACTAGAAAAAAGATTTAACTAGGAAAAAGATTTAACTAGGAAAAAGATTTAACTAGGAAAAAGATTTAACTAGGAAAAAGATTTAACTAGGAAAAAGATT
>JAQGAZ010003897.1:0-10003 GCA_034692225.1 Polydesmus complanatus
ACCCCACTAACGTTTCCAGAAAGAATTTTGTGTACACCAACATTTCTATACTAAAGTGGTGTCAGCTGCTGGACTATTCGTCTTCTTCTTCTTGGAGATGTAAAATACGATCGATTTGAATTTATACGTGGAGTAGTGAAAATTGCGAGAGCTATACCCGAATAAGGAGAATATTCCACACCCAAAGTTTACAACCGGCAGCTTGTTCATCAATAAATCATAGGAAAGTCGAGTAACAGGTTATACTCGATATATACGGTACCTATATAATATAAAATAAGCCGATGAAATTGAACGTTCGATTTTTTTTTTATGCCGCCACACCACACACAAGTTACTTTCAACTTCTACAGTCAATTGCGAAAATTGTCGACGGTTTATTCGAGATAATTTTAAAGCGGGCGAGGGCCAATCTTTAAAGGGAGCCCTGTATTTCAATGGCACTTTCGACCTCATCGTAAAATGTTTTTTTCCCGCCGCCGACACATCTAAATTTTATTAGCTTTATTCTATTTTGATAAGAATGTGATAGGTGAGAGTGGTTAGATAGATGAAGAAGGATGAGGTTGTGTGTTGGGTTGGGAATAATAATAATAAAATGCTGAAAAACGCTACTTGTCGACGACGACAATTCCCTCATAATATTTTTTCCGCAGGTCGATAGGAACTCAATTGCAGACCCGAACGATGGCGTATATATAAAATGAATATCTATACGTAATCGACATACGCCATTACATTCTCAATAACGGATGTTGTCGGGTTGCAGGGAGGGGGGAGTTTGTGAGCGCGCGCGTGGCGACGGGAATTCATTTGGCGTTGAGGCTGCCGACCGATCGCCGCCTCACGTTCTTCGCCCTGAAAAATTAACGTCACCTAAGCGGAATCTGAGCGCGATACAACATCATCATCATCATCAGCCGTCTTATCGAAGTCGTACCGAGTGCTCACTTTCGGTTCACTTTTTATTATCCCCGAGGTTCAATCAACTGCTGCAAATGTATAGTCTTAAAATTTAACTAAGCGCGTTATATGCGCTGTACATGTAGTTTGTTTTTATTATTACGACTTCTGATAAGCGCTTTCCTTTTCTTTTTTTTTTTTTATTTTTATAGCATGTTCGTTTATTTCGAAAACAAAATTTTAAAATTTTATCAATTGCATTAAAAAAAAAAAATTATTGTAATGTTTTTATTTATTTATATACATGTACATGGTGTTCGTAAAAAAAAGTGCACCCGACAGAATTTTTATTAAATTTCATTAATAATTCTAGTAAAAGATTTTCTTTTTTTAGATTTTTAATTTTTTGTTGTTTGAAATTTTAACTTTTTGAAGTAAATCTTAATTAGAATTTTATTTGCACGGATTCAATTTAAATACATGTATACAAATTGTGTGTCATTTTAAATTTGAGTCTCTGGCGCCGGCTTTTCTCGACGATAAAATAGAAAATGAGATTAAAGTTGAACTAAGACGCTTTGTCGTAAATTATTTATTTTATAACAAGTATATAAAATTTATTTATTTATTTTAAATTTATTTTTTTTTGTTTTTTTGTAGGAATGATTGATGTGTGAAATTGATCAAAGGAATGGCCCTATTGTACCGTTTTGTGAAAATCAATGACCGTTGCAACACGCAGGTATTCACGTTCATCATCACCAAAGCCGTGACTCGAGACTTTCATCGAGATATAACCAGCAAAGATTTCACTTACAACTTTCAAAAATGGGCCGTCACCTTCAGCCGCATGGACAAATTCTTGAGTTTGTTTCTGGCCTGGCGCAATCCTTGCGTCGGCATGAAATGCTACGTGGACTTCAGTTTCAGCATCCAGAACCGAGAACATTTCAGTTTGAACGAAGTCTTCTCGGCCAAGCAGTGTCGTTTCACCGTCGATCAGACGATGAACGGCAACAGAAAGTTTATTCTATTGACCGATCTGCACGACCGGAATTATACCGACGAAAATAATGAGTTTCTGCTGGAGGTGACGATGAGTAACGTGCGGAACATCTTCGAGAGTGATATTCGGGTACCTCATCCCGTTCCTCCAGCCAGCAGCTCAGCCGGCGGCGGTGGCGGAGCTCACGTAACTAAACCTTTCAAATTAGAAACCAATTATTTTATATTTGGTAGTTTCGAGTGGAACGTTACCATGTTACCTCAGCCGTCGGAGGCGGTGGGCAGCGTGCGGGAGCCTCGTTTATGGGTGTATCTTAGTCGGTTGACCGGTTTTGACAATCAGTGTCGGATGAGGTATCGGATCATTTTGGGCGAAGGCGATCGTCGAGTGGATTCGGGGATTATCGAGGATTTTTCCGACTCGGACGGCCACGCGTGTTACGGATGGCCGCTCAAGTGTCACCTGTCGGAGCTGTGTCGACGAGGCATTATTCGGGTGCATTTGGAAATGTTTTCGGCCAACACCGTGAGCGAGGTGAAGTTGAGCACGACGACGGTGGACGGCGCCTCCATGCATTGCTACGATCGGGATAAACAAACGTGGATAGTGGAAGCCGACATGATGACCGATTTTTTAAGATTGAAAATCTGTTATTTAGATCTGTTTAACGTTCCGAAGAATCATTTACGATACGTGAGTTGGAACGCGCATGTCATGAAGCGAAATCCGAAAACAGGTATTAAAGAACCGGTAACGGCGAACGCGATTCCCATCGGTAAATATTACGTGCACGATGGCAGCGACGATCACGGAGTCATCATGGAGACTGGAATAACAATAAGAGAGGTAAGCAAGTCTTTTTTTATTTATTTTTTTAAAGAAGCAAATATATATTTATTATTTATATTATGGCTTGTTGTCCATCTGGTAGAACGGAAAAAAAAAACAAAACAAAATGGGTCGGTGATGAAAATGAAAAATGTGGCTTTTAAATTATTGAAACCGTTTTTTTTTTTTAATATTAAGTAATAGAAATGAAACATTAAAATTTCATAAGATGGATTAAAATCTTATTTTACATTTTTTTTTTTTTTTTGGATACGAAATGTAAAAATACATAGTAGAATTGCAATTCTATTTTTATTGATTTTATTTTTTCCTTTTTAAATAAGGAAAAAAAAAAAGTTTTAGGTTTATTATTATAAAATTATTGTATATAACCGTATTTTCAATTTCTTTTTACGTTATCGCTCAATACTATCTGCAGCAACAGCAGCGGCGGCGGCGGCTCTGGATGTGGATGTGAATTGAATTTGAAGTTTCTTTTGGGCATACATGTAGTACATGTACATGAATTTTTTTTTTTTGTTGGAAGGAAAAAGTTCGAGAGTTAAATTGGAAATGTCAGACTAAGATTTCACTTAAATATTGCCTGATTGAAATTTCGGGCGTATTTATTTATTTTCGTCTTTTGGAATAATTTAAAATAACATGGAAGTTTTTTTTTTTTTATGACTGGAATGTCAATTTCTTACAAATATAATATTGAAACAAAATGTTTCAATGATAAAAACAATATGCAATTACTATACTGGTCTTGTATTTGAAATTTTTGAAATGCAGTGAAACCTCTATTTCGAGACCACCGTTGGACCGACTAAAAGTGGTCTTCAAATAGAATTTGTTTTTATTATTTTTGTGTTATTAAAATGTTAATTGTAGTGGCTTTTGACCTTTAGAGTAGAATTGTATTGTTATAAATTGTAATGGCGTATTACAAGTGTATCTATTGAAGCACACTCCAATACAACTCACTACGTCATCATCTCTCACTGCGCAATGCTACTGCGCACCATCTCACTGCTCTTCAAATAGAGACCTCCGTTGAAAATGGGACTTAAAATGGTCTCGTAGTAGAGGTGGTCCACTATTAGAAGTGTATCTATTGAAGCACACTCCAATCCAACTCACTACATCATCATCCGTCACTGCGCAATACTACTGCGCAGACCTCTATTGAAAGTGGGACTTAAATTGGGTGTCACGGTCTTAAAGTAGAGGTGGTCCATTATTAAAGGTGCATTAACATGGGGAAATGAGAGGGACGTATTTGAGGTGGTCTCGAAATGAAGGTGGTTTTCCCTAAAGGTTTTACTGTACGGTAGTTATTTAATGCGAAAAAAATGAGATACACTTCAAGAAACGATTATCAATTTAAAGAGATAAAGATTTGAATTTTACTAAATTCAATTTATTTTGCAGTTGTATTTTGATTTTATACTGTAGGCTACATATATAAGTAACCTACGTGTATGTGTGCAATAATTAGTTATTTTCTGCATTTATCAGTTCCTTAAAAGTGGATTTTTAACTCAAAACCGAAGCAATTTATACTCGTACAAACTACAATTTTGCGTGTGCAAATATCACCCATTGACGTGTTAATACATGGAAATTAATTGGGGAGAACAAATAATTCATCTCAAGTTGAAGAGTTTATCTATTAAAACTTTCTTTTTTTAGTTTACCAAAATTCACAAAAAAATGGCGACATTTTATTCTATGCCGCTACTGCTGCTGCTCTCTTCAATTGTTCAAGTTTGTGTTGTATAGGTTAGGTATAAATTCCATATTTGCTACGGTGTATGGAAAGCGCAGTCATCGGCGTGTTTAGGAGATAAATAAGGTATACACGACAATGTATTCAAAAATCAAATGGAAACCTACCTCAGCCTATATACAATATAATAATGGTGCATCATAGAGAGAGAGATGATGTGGGTGGGGGGAGAGACTGATGAACTATTCCTCGTCGCTCAACCAGAATATGTATTACATAAATAGACTCTTCTTTTTTCCTACATGTACGTATAGCTGAAAGTGCACGTAGCGCAACGGAGACTCTACTCCGACTTTTCTTTCATTTTTTTTTTTTTTCTTCCTTTTTTTACCGTAGCGTATATGCTTCTTTTATATGCGAAGTGATTCGCTGTCTTCAATGCGAGATTTTCTACTCGCAGCGGCTTTACGATGGAGAAAAATAATGAGTCGCACGTGAGCGAACTTGAAAATGGCGGGTAGAGAGATGGAAAGCAGCAGCAGCATCTTTAATCGGAAGTCTATCAGCGTCGATTCATAAATAGTTTGAAATATTAATGCGTCGAGCCTACATGTATATAGGAAGATTATTAATACGCAAAAGTACCACCAATAAAGCCCCGACCGGTATATCAAAAATACTTAGCACCATTTTTTCTTCCCATAAATATAAATAAGGCTCGCATTTTATAAGTTTTACTTTAATATTTTTTTTTATTTATTGATTGATTTTTTTTTTTTATCATTTTAATTCGAAATTGGCAATAACCCCTAGTTTAAAATCATTGGAGCACGCATACATTTTTATTTTGTGCGCTTTATTATTTAAAATAATTATTGATTTTATACATTATATTTACTGTATTTTGATACATTTTATTTATTTATTTATGTTTTTGGTTAAGTATCGGCACATAAAACGAGAGTTTGGTATGTAAAAAGTTGCTAAACAAACATCTAAACGTTTGTCAATATATCGGGTGGCGCAAAAAAAGTGGGACCCCCTGTTATTTTTGTCATTGAAAAAAAAATTGTAAAAACTTTAAAAATAATTATAATATTATAAAAAATACGATAGGAAGTTAATGAAATAGTGACGTCAAAGGTTTAGCTAGGAAGTAAAGAAAATTTTACAATTGTAATATAACCAAATTATGTTTTTGGCGAATTACAAAGTTTTAAAGAGGGGTCCCACTTTTTTTGCGCCACCCGATATATATTTTTTTTTAAGATTTAAATATTTTGAAAATCAGTGAAAATAGCTGCGATTAAAATTTTACATTTTGCAGACTTTGAAATGTATGAAAGTTGTTTGTGGCGAAAATCTTTCATTCAAAATATGGATGGTTTTTTTTAAAAAAAAAAAAAAAAAATTAAATCAGCCCCAAAATTGGAGATGGGTTAAATAAGTTTGGTCATTGCAATAATTATTATAATGAGCTAAGGAAATAAATTTAAAATAGTGTTCAATTTGTATAATCCGAGGTGGATAAAATAGTGATCTACGAGTGTACTACTGTATAAGAATACGTGTATTTTGATTGCGGTAGACTACTGTGTGTATACGGGAAAAGCTTCGCAGAATAATTATAATACGCGAGGGCGGAATATTTAATTTGACTTAAAATTTTAATTTATTCAAGTCGGGGGAGGAACAAAATTGTCTCGAGCATTAAGCAAAAAAAAATGCATAATTTAAAACATTTTTAATTACCAGAGTAGTTAAAGCTAAATTAATGCTATTCATGTTTTGTATTTACTTTTAACTTTATATTTTAGCGCACATATATAATATTTATTTTATTACTAGTACCTGACGATATAGATTTTCAAAAGAGTTATAAAAGTTGACTTTTATTAAATTAAATTATACGTCGTGACTACTAAAATGAAAATTTTTAAACAATATAAGCCTGTAATACGGTATTACCGGTAGTCAAAAGTCGTTTATTCGTTTTTTGTTGTTGCTAAATTTCTAAAATCTGCATTTAAAATACACCTATTACGTAAAATTATTTTGATAAAATTTAAATTTTTTTATTATTATCTGGTTCAGACCGCATAATATATTTTAAAAACGTGCTCGGGGAACCGGGAAAATTATCAAAATAAATACCGGTAATGACTTGACTTTTATTGTTTAATACTTTAAAACCTCCAAAATGCTGTTTTGGTAATATAAACAGGAGTTTGGGAACTATGCTCTCTGTCTACGTACGCGTTTTATTAAGATTGATTTTCCCGATCTGCACATTGTGCATGTGCCGCCGCTGCTGCCACACTACTGCCGCATCTGGTCAGAGACTCAGAGAGAGAGAGAGAAGTTTCGATGAAGAACGACGTCAAACATTTATACCTTTGACGGTAAAAAAAAAAGTGAACCCCCCCTCAGCGCCATTCCTCTCATCTCCCTTATTCCCTTTCATCCCCCTCCTCTCTCTCAAACTCTCTACAGGATTTGGTGAAAAATGCAAAATCGATAAATTGAGTATACACGTGTGCTTCGAAAAGCCCTGTTCTCTCAAAATAGATATTTGCTTTCGTGTAATTTCAAGATCGGAAGACAGGAGGGAGGGGAAGGGGGAGGAAGAAAATTGGCACTCCGTACATTGTAGTTATACCGAGATTACCTATGTATAAGCGTATGAGCAGCCACGACACCGGAACAAGGAAGTGTAGATGCCGTCAATTTTATTATATATTCACTGCATATGGCAAAAACGTGATACTTATCAAAATTATTACAAAGCGCTAAATTAGATTACAACCGGCAGCCGGGCTGTTTTCCTCCCCGATCCAATCATAATTTGCGGTTGGATAATAATAATGGCGCGCGTTTGGTCCAACACATCTACTGTATATATACAGATACGGGAAAGGTATTTATTGAAAATCGTACGCGCGCAGAGACTCAGAGAGAGAGAAAGGGTTTGGTTTTTTTTTTTTATTTTTTCAAAGTGTAAATAGGGAAAATCGATCATACATCATATGCGAAAATACAAAAGATAAACTCTTACATATAAAAGGTTTTGAAAATTTTCTTCTAACGCGCGGATCAATATTGACTCGTGAGTTTTGAAGCAATTTGATTGAATTTCAATTCTTATTTACTATTTGGTACTTATAAGTTTGATGGCAAATAAACTCATTTATCTATTCCAAATACTGTACTACTGTATTGAAAAAAAAAAAAATACATGTATATATAATGTAAATCTCGTGTCATTTAATATGCATGAGCAACACATTCTTCTTCTTCTTCTTCCATCTTTCTTTCTTCGACTTTATTCCGCGCGTTGCGAGCTCAACCTGGTCCTCCATAAAACAGTTTGATGAAACTGAATGAAGTGTTAAGAAGTGTCTAGACAATATGGAGGCTTATCACTTATCTGATTGAGGAGGAGGAGGGGGACACATACACACACACAACATGACGGTAATTCAACACGATTCAATTCAGGCGCTTAATCTCAATTTCGATACACATTGTGCGCAGCTGTAGCCTACCCGCGTTCAGACTGTACACGTATGCAGCGGCTACTCGTTACTCGGGCTTATAATAGAAGATGCTAGCAACTAGTAATAAGGAATGTGCAGTAGAAACGTAAACAAACGTAATATACTAGAGGCGAGATGCGCGGAGGTAGAAGGAAGAAGGGTTAAAGTATAGTGGGTCCGAAAATTCCACTTGTTGTACAAATATTGAACTAGAAAATGTGTGTGTGGGAGAGAACACGAAAAGGGAGAACGTATATTGATTTTTATTTTAGTTGAAAAATTCTATGGTTATCAAGGTTAAAGTTGGAGGGGCTAGAGCCAACTATACTGTAGGTCTCGTATGGTAAGGGCCTATCTTAATACTATGACAGAAAGAGAATTTATGTTTGTGTGTGGAGGGGGGTTTAACACTCGGAATAATTGTGTTTGAAAAAAGCTTTTTTGAGTGTTTCATTTTGTGGTCGCGAGTTTACACACTTTTTAAGTTTTGTGGAGTGTGCGCGAAATTCAATTCTATTATTTCGAATAAATCAAAGAATTTTGTTAAGTGCAAGTTCTTCGACGGTTTCGTATAGAAATAAGGTTGCATTTAACTTTATAAATAAAAAATATATTTCACTCAATTCAACGGCTTTCGCTTTCTATTGCGCTTTGGAGACGATATATTTTTTTTTATTTTGCACTTAATTCTAATATTTTTGGTGAAAGGTAAAGGAGAAGAAAGTGTATTTGAAAAAAAGAAGCTTAAATGCTCTCCAATCGGATTAAATAGACGTAGGCCGCGGTGAAGTAAAATATCTTTCAATTATTGGATTTTCTTTTTTCTCAACAATACTTTCCAATTAGGAAAAAAAGATAAAATTGACTTTAAATTGTAATTGTTAAAGAAATAGACTTATTAAATACACGTAGATTGTGTTTAACTTGGCTTCGTTTCAAATCTGTGAGCTGTTTGAATTGTACGAGATTCCCCGACTGAAACGCGTTCACTTCGCTAGGAGCAATAAAAAAGGATTATAATTTTAAATTTATTTCCAATAAAATGCAACATTTAGTTCCAAATAGAATTAAATCAAGAAAAAGTATTGTTTGAATTTTAATGGAGTAGGATTTGGCTTAAAGTGTACCGTGTCTTCTACTCTCTCGCGTGGTTTTGATCGAGATCTCTGTTCTCGATGATGAGGGTCTGGGGTAATTACTGTACACAAATGCTCGCTACTTTGATTTCTAATTGACTACTTATTGCGCCTTCAAATTACCCAAATTTTGGGGTTAATTTGAATGCGAGCGCAATAGGTTTAATTTTCGTTTTTATTATTTTACGTTAACGTGAACGATGCAGCTGATTCATTCATTATGTTTCTTGAAGACATTTCCATTGCAAAATTTGACCAATAATATTGACCAAGAAAATATTTGCTTAAGAACGTAAATGTTGCTGTTCGGGCTAAAGAAAACAAACTTAACAAATGCGAAACTCGTAACATTAAGCGTAATCATGTAGGCTATTAGAAGATTATGTTGAACGGATTATCTTGCTGGGAGAAAATTATGTGCGGTAGGTTATTACCGTACAAAGAGTTTTTGTAGACATTGTATATACATATAGTCAGCTTTTCTCCCTCTTTCCCGTGTAAATTTTAGTATGGCTTACCACCACATTTTTAATAAAATTGGACGCTGTAACTTTGAAACTACGAGACAAGAGCGCTGATATTTTATTGTACTGTGCGGTGAAACCCTCTATAATTAAGACACTCGTTGGGACCGACTGAAAGTGGTCTTCAAATGGAGGTGGTCTTAAAATACAATGATTATATTTGTGTTATTAAAATGTTAATTGTTGTGTCTTTTGACCTTTAGGGTAGAATTGTATTGTTATAAATTGTAATGGCGTATTACAAGTGTATCTATTGAAGCGCACTCCAATACAACTCACTACGTCATCATCTCTCACTGCGCAATGCTACTGCGCAACATCTCACTGCTCTTCAAATA
>JAQGAZ010003898.1:0-10003 GCA_034692225.1 Polydesmus complanatus
TCTGATTGGTCGAAAACGCCTCCCACACTAAATCCCTGCAATCTGATTGGGGGGTGCTACAAATCACTACACTACTGATATTGACGCAATTTCAATTTTATTTTTCGTTTTCAGTTTTCATCCGAGTTTCCTTTTTAAAAATGAGTATGCGACAAACGTTTAAATAAAAGAATAATTATCGCAGAATTATATTTTGTTTGTCATGCGTAATCAACATCCTCGTTTGATGATTTTGTTTAAATATCCAAGCAGCGAGCATCTTTTTATTTCGCTAAATTAAATTGGGATGATATTTGCCGAGAAAAGATACAAATATTTATATAGTCATATTTAATTAATAACAAAACTTAATTGAAGAAAAAACTTCCAATCATCAAACAATAATAAAAATAAATTTTTTTTTTGCTTTTAAGTAAACTCAATGCGTCTTTTCCACTGATGATTTAATTAATTTCCGCTTTTTTTTCTCTCTCTCTCCATTAAAAACAAGAATAAAAATAATAAAAGCAGAAAACGATATATATTTTTTTTTTTTGAAAATCCGTGATTAAAAATGATGCCAATTTTTTTATTATTATTATTTCGAAATTCGCTAATCTGTTGGCGAATTAGTCATTTTCAGGCACCAATTTGAACGGTTAATTTACGTTTCAAAAACAAAACAAGGTTAATATTATTCATTACAGTATTTTACTCCTCCTATTGTCTATACACATGGCTTTTAACCGACGTTAAACTCTACCATTATGTACAGTATTTTAATCGGCGTTTTCCTCACTCAAAAAGTATCCCCCATCCTTTTTGAAAATCCTCACTACTGACATCAGTAATTATTATTTAACAACACCCCCAACCGTCGTTTAGTTTGTCCAAACAATAATCATTTTTAATGCACAAAAATAATCCCTTTTGTAACGATCTTAGTTATTTATGCAACGAATTAAAACCACTACTCTAGTTACGCAAAAAAATAAATAAAAACACCGACAGTTCTCATGAAATAATAATGAATGAATACAGTAGATAATTATTTTCGTTAATATTATTAATATCAATGAAACATTCACCGAAAAAAAAAATATCAAAATAAGACAAAATTCATTTATTATTAATAAATTCAAAATGTCAATGTTTATCTCTCGAAAAAGAGAAGAGAAACGGGCGAAGAATATAATATATTTATCAGTATTAACGTTAAAACAGACATTTCCAGAAATGAAGCTTTTTAGAACAAGATTTATCGTTTCAATAATACTAATACGCGATTAAAACCTCAGCTAGCTGTATCAAAATTTCCGTATTGCAACAAAATATAGCTTCGAATACTGTACGTGGGTTTTCCATACCAATAATTAATCAATTTCCGAAAAACAAAACACGACTGTCAGTAAGTTAAACGAAAAATTTTTTTTTGAAAAAAAAAATAAATAATAAATTACCGAAACATATTACGTTTCGTCACGTGACTGTACTGTCCAGACTCCAGACGAAAATGTGTAAGTCTAAAGATGCTTTTGTTGTTGAATGCGCGGGATAAAGAGAACGCGCGTGATGAGTTTGGGGAAAAAAAAGACGAAAAAAAAAAAATAAATAAAAGATAGAAAGAAACAGTAGGCGGCTTCCTAATAATAATCTAAAGCGCGTGCATTGGGTATAGGCCTACATACAATACACGCACGCGAGAGAGAGAGAAAGTATTAAGAAAAATGGCGACCCTGGTCTTAAGTCAAATTATTCGGCGATTATACGTCATCAACTTTTGATAAGACGAAATTGCGGCTTAAGTCCAGTCGGTCGAACCACTTCCCCCCACCTTCGTTTAGGGCTCCCAATCACCCGACCCCCCTGCCCTCCTCCATCTTCACGTCATATCGACTCCAAATGCCATTTTAATAATTGCAGCGGAGAGATTCAATTAACGTCGGGTGACATTTGCAGATAGTAAACACAAAATTCGCTTTCATCACGTTGTGTAAACTGCGTCTATTTGTACGTTTTATTCAAATATACGATAGAAATTTTAGAAATGACTGGGGGTAAACATACGCGGAAGAAAACGATGTCGAAAGATGATTTTAGGAAAAGGTAAAAAAAATAAAATAAAATAATACCAACAAAAAAATTAAATATATATATATATATTGAGATAAAAATAAAAAAGATCAGCCTTGGGCATCGCACTTTTATCATCAAATATTCTCAATAGAAAAATTAAAAATTCATAAAGTTTCGAAAATCATATATTGTGTCGAAAAAGTTGCGCAGTTCAATAAGTAAGAACACGGCGCATCTTTTTTTTTGCTACTTCTTACTTTATGTCTTTTTTTTTTTTTATAGTAGAAAATCTATACAAACTACTCTGGAGATTTCGGAAAAACTTACGCGCATGCGCTCCGGAATGGCAGTAAATTGTTTCATTGACTTGACTTCAATGTTCCCGCTAGGATGGACGTTTCCCCTGCAACTAATGCCCCATCAAAGATGAAAGATTAAGCCAATAAAATTGCGATGCAAGACCCACCCCCTAAATCCACCTTTCCCAAAAACGCGTGCGGATAGACACGAGTTTCGTGTTTTTTCTTTAAAACGAGTAAATAATTGAAGAACAAGACGGTTAAAATTAGATTCACGTGACTCTACTCATCTTCGATCAGCGTTGAATATTTCAGCGTCCGATGCTCATCATCCTCGCTCCCCTTCCTTTTTTTTTTTTTGGTCACCCCAACCATCCTTCTCCCATCACGACCATAATAATAAAAATATATATTATTTTCTGAAATAGTTAATCCCATAAAAATCTAAAGTTAGGAGAGATGGGTAAAATCAAAAAGCTTAGGAGCAGCGCGGTAAACGTTTCGATAGGCAGGTGATGCTAGGTCATCGACGTTGACGAACTGTCACTCTCTTCCGGTGATAATGCCAACGCCTGGGCTAGACGATGGTGGGAAAAAAAAGACGAAAGAAGCAAAAAAAAAAATAATAATAATAATAATAAAAAACGCTGCACGAAAACTCAAATTAATATTTTATGAGTAGTGTGCCTAGGATTCGCAAAACACGTAAAGAATTAATAAAAAAAACATGGGAGAAAATAAAAAAGGGGGAAAAAAATTTCTGCGAACGTTTTTCATATCATATTATAATAAGTACTGCGTAGGGGAACGAGCATAATCCACCTTTAATCCACTCCTCTTTCTAATCCGAGTTGTTATTACAATGTATTTTTTTCCCCCGCGTTTTATCCACGTAAATGAGACACGAATCAGTTTTAATATCATTAAAATTGTTTTGGTCATAGTAAACCATTTCATTAGATTTATTGCAAAATAATTTGTCAATAAAACTTTCATTTTTAATTGCTAAACCATCTCTCCCATTGGAGACCACTCCCAGTTCGCGACCATTTCAAAAACCGTGACCACCCACTTCAACTTCCGATTTCGAAAGAGGTATCTACTGTATTTCAAGACACGATGATTATTTAAGTCAGCATATGACTGGGGCTAAATACATTAACTTGATTAAATGCGCAACCAAAAAATTAAAATTTTAATAACATAAAAGTCGTAATTTATTTCGAGAATGAAGACCGTTCGAAGATCACTTTTAACCGCGCCAACGGCGATCTCGGTATAGAGGTTTCACTGCATCGGGATACCATTTTATTTGTATACAATGCTTTTACAGCAATTTCTTTCTCGTGTTTTATCTACAAAACTAGCACATAAATAAGCCTGGCATTGGTCATAATAATCTATTTAATTAAATTTATTGCATACTAATTTCTCAATAAAACTTTTAATTTTTAATTACCGATAAATAATGTACAGTACTGTATTATAGAATTTCATACAATGTCTATTAATATCCATTCACCTCGGATTTAATATCAATAAAACGCGAATGTATTTCCCTAATTATAATAAAAATTCCGGCACCCTTAAAATTACATTAAATGAGGGAAATAAGTATGAAAAATTTCCTCCGGTTTTAATTAAAAGCTCTCTCGGTTCAAAATGTATTTTCTGATTACAGCTCTTCCGGTTATTATTTTAATATCTTCTCACCTATTTTTTTTTTTTTTTTTTCGTCTCTTATTTTAATTATTATTTTTTTTTTTGTCTCTCTAAAAAAAATAAACTTTGCTGACGTTATTCGAAAATGCTTCTCGCGAGTTGCGGCGTCATCTAATTAATCAGTTCATTAAAACAAAGCTCGATGATTCCCTACTCACACGAGGACGCGTTAACAATCTAAACTCAATTGAGAAGAGATAATACAATCTTCTACAAGATCAACTTCCTTTTTTTTTTTTTTTTTTTTTCCTACTTTGTCAAAAGAAGAAAAAAAGAAGAATAAAGCTTAATTCGTTTAAACAAGACTTTGAAAGAGAGAGAGAGAAAAAAAAAGTTCCGTTTTTTTTCTTTTCTCATTATTAAAATAAAAAACGTCGAACTTTATTTTGTGTTGGAAATTGATAACTGTTACAATTTTAATCGCGTAAATAGAATTTTTTTTTTCATTCTCGATTTAACGAAAAAGAAAGCGGAGAAAAAAAAACAAAACGCGAATTCAGGTAAACGCCCTTCAAAGTGAATTAAAAAAAGGTCCATCTATTTTTGAGTGTGGTGTGAGGAGGATAATCCGGGGCGGTGTCAGACCATAGGGGAGAAGTGTGTGTGTGTGTGTGTGGATAGGGCGGGAAAGGAACGAATCGAAAATTGAATCGTTAGCTCCTATACCATCATCATCATCATCGCTCTGCTAGCTAAAATAATAAACACACCCTCGCATCGCTTTAAAAAAAACACTCGAGATAAACCCCGATTTTACGTTCTTCGTCATTTTTAAAAATATCGAAAATACCGAAAGAAGAAAAATAAATAATCCACAATATTAAAATTAATTTGCTTCGCTTATTTTTTATTTATTCCCAGTTTTGTCACTGATTAATATTATTAAGAGCCTAATAATATCGCGTATAAAAAAGAAACTCATTAGCCTAATTGCAAAATCAATTTTTGATCAGTTAATTCTTTTATAATTTTTTTTTTTTATACGGTACGAAAAAAAATAAAATTAATGAATTCCACTACTATTTATTATGCTATTAACGGACCATTTGTATAATTAGAAAAAGAATATCGTTTATAATAATTATTTACAAAATAAAAAGAAAATCCTTTTCGTTTATATCGAATATTATTTTGATATCCGTAAATAAAATAATTAAAAAAATTAGAAAAATAATTAAATTTTGTACCTGAATTTCATCAAAATCTACTTTGAAATTACGTGAAAATATTTTTTTTTTTTTTAAAATATGTAATTCCCAACTTAATTTTAATTATTGTGCATGGCTAATGAAAATCCATTTGCCGTAAATTTCCTTTTAGACTCGAATTTTATCAAACGAATTAACCGCCGCAAATGGATTGTAATTCCGCATAATGATTACACCAAATCTGTCCTGTTTTAGAAAGTCGCGATAAAATGAATAAAATATCGCCATTACGAATTACGTGCGCGGAATTTTCCAAGCCGGAAAAATCTTAAGAAAATATTTAAAAAAAAAAAAAAAATACAACCTGAAAATCGAAGAAAACGCGTAAAAACCAACTACGAGTAAAAACACCAGAAAATGCGGAGAGGAAAAAAATGTTGACGCGAGAGTGAAAACAAGTCAATTAAGTACAAAGTTGTATTAATATTATTGAAAATCAATATAAAAAAAAAATACATGGGTTGCTTACTCAGTTTAGGTCACTTAATTTAAGTGCGAAACCTTTCACTCAAAATTCAGAGGGAGCTGTTATTAAATGCATTTGTAAATGTCTCTTTTCACGTGCATCAACCGAAACTTGTAATTCCCTTTGCTGCTGCCATTTTTATTTATTAATTCCCCCTCTCTCTTTGCCATTTTCTTTTTTCGATTTCATTTTGTTTTAGTTGATAGACTAAAATATGAGCTTAAAGAGTGAGTGGGGAAATTTAGTTAATTTTTTTTTTTGTTCTCCCCCTCCATTCGTTTTCTCTATTGCTCTCACTCCTTCGATATAACCGCAAGTCTCCGACTCGATCGACGCAATCGATAAACATTGCGCGTGAGGCGCGACACAACAGGTGCCCGTCACGTCAACTAATTGCTTTTTGCTGCGCAAAAACAATCGATGGTGTGTTTCTGGTTGACGGAAGAAAAACAGGAGTAGTCTTGGCGATGACACCGCTTGCTCCGCCATCAATCACAATCTATTTCTCTCGGATAACTCTTTACCCACTTCACCTTCCATCAATGATCGTTCATCGATTCACTTTCAATACAAACACGACTTTTTCTCATTGAGCAATTAGAAGAAAAAAAAATCAAAGATTGGTTTCTTATAAATAACGTTTAATAAATAATAATTTATTAAAAGAAAAAAAAAAAACTCGGTGAAATTCATTTTATGAGTGTAGAAAATACACGGTGTGGCAAAAAAAATAATGAGAATGTTTTAATAAATTTTTGTATATACAGTAGTGTATTACAAAAATTCAAATTAATGTTGGCATCTTTAAAGTAGATGCCAAAGACCCTACTCCCAGTGACAATTCTAGAACCTTAGAAGAGGAACCTTATTTAGTCGGTTACAACTTTTGAGTATTGTCACAAGAGTCTCCAAAAAAAAACAATTTTTTAAGTAGATTTTCAATTGATTTAACAAAACAGAACCCCAACGTGTAATTTAAACGTCCATTCAAACCTTCCGTTTGGGCAAATTATTTGTAAAAGAATTGAATATTAAATTTTAATAACGCTTGCTGTGCGCACAAATCAAAACGGGGGTTTTTTTTTTAAACTCTTTGTATTGCTTTATTATTATTTCGTTAGTAAATTTTACGCGAAATCGAAGACTTCCTTGCAAATCAAATTTAGTATAGAGGTCATAAATATCGTTACCCGGTACTTTAAAAAAAAAATAATAACTGCTATGAAAGATACATGATCGGAGTATCAAAAATATTTACAGAAACTTCCGAGATGAATAGATGGAAAATCAAAAATTATTGTTGTTCAAAATTGAATTCCATAAATAAAAAAAAAAAATGCTATACAGTGTACATGTACTGTATTAATTATTTATTTTTGATTTAACAAAAAAAAAATATAACCGAAATTGTAAGCTCACAGAATATCAAAAAACAAAACAAAAAACGTTTCAAAAATAAATTAATACAACGTGGAAATGAATAAAAAATAATTATCAAAATTCGTATATTATTTTCCAAAACAAAATAATTATGCATATGATATTAGAAATTGTAATACCATTATAAAAAGTAAAAGATTTATCTCAATTTTACGCGCTTATTTATTTATTTTTTTGTTATTTATTCTATTTTGAATCAAACCAAGCACATTTTAGTTAATAGTTACAATAATAATATTTATTATAGTCGATTCTTAAAATTGCGCTTCCCTCTTCCCCCACCCACCCCACCCCTAGCTTTCCTCCCAACGCAACATCAAATTACATGTATTAAAAGTCACAACATATTGGAGCGATTACACGACCTAGTCATTTCCAGTAACTAATATGCGTGCAAATTACTGCTCCATAAAAATAATAATGGCCCAATAAATAAAGCTATAATAAAAACGTGAACGATACTAAAAATATATATACACATATATATATATTTTTTTTATATATATATCAAAGACAATAAAATCGGAATATCAAAGTGAATTCGAAATGGTACCGAGCAAAACGTAAGCGCGCGTTTCTCAATTACATCTTCTAATTGAAACACTAATTTCACTTTTCTTTTATGCTTAAACTTCACATTTCAAGAAAAATACAAATTTATGTGTCCGCACATAACGACATAATTACTACACTACAAACCTCTAGAAAATAAACGCCCGTAGAACCAAATTTTACGTGAACTAATATCAAACCACGTACACATACAGATAGGGGGGGCAATATTTTTCCTCGCTCGCTCGCAGAGCACAATGCAAAATGTCACGTCATTGCCAGATCTATTAAAACGATAACTCTGACGTCATTATTTTTGACTTTTTCCCGTACAGCTCAACCGCCGTATAAAAATTCGCATTTGAAAGCGCACTCGGTCTATTGACTTTTACTTTAATCGTATAATTTTATAACGCGATGCAGGTCGCATAGTATAGAGCTAATTAAAAGCCTAATGTGGCCAGTTTAACGAGTAAAGTTTCTTCAAATTTAGCAACTTCCAAATAGAGATAAACTTAGGTGTTAAGTTATCATGCATCTCCTTATAAGACCCAACATAATGCATGTTTCAAGAGTAACACAAAACAAAATTTTAAAGGGAGGAAATATGGACTTGGGTCTATATATAGGAGATGCCCAGTTCCATTCAAAATGTCCCTTCAACTTCACATTCGGAGTTTGCTCGTCCAACACGAGCTAATGCTAATCACGCAATTCCAATGCACGAGTACCGGTAGCACACTTCCATTTAACTCGATCGTATTTATAGTAATTTTATCATTAAAATTAATCTTTCAAATTTCTCTGCTAGCAGGTATCTAAAAAATGCCCATAAACGACATACCGGAGATTTTTTTCTCCCCCTCCTTTCACGATACCCGGGGGAAGAGGTAACCCCCGTGCAAACCCTGGGTTTATCTGCAAAAACTAACCAACTGTTTATAACAGTTTAGTCAATTAGTACGTCGGTGACGATGAGCTAATTTGATAAGAGCCGCTCGCTTCCCTCTCGGCGAATTTTGAAAAGCGGATGAACTGATAAAGCTAGTTAGCGAAAGCTTATTAAAATTAACTGCGGGTGATAATGTTTCTTATTCAAATAAATCGTTACTTTTTATTGTACTCCCGTTTGCACGACACGCCACTGGCGGTGACTGTCAACAAAGTCATTTGCTAGATTGACATTCGAGCGTTTGCGGGAGTGGAGCGCGTTAACACCCCGCTTTTAACGTTTCTCAACGTCATTCCTAGAAAGAAGTTTATCGACACGGTAAACATTACCGGTAACGTTACCTTTTCATTTTAACGCGATTGAGTTTTTGCTTTCCGCAAAGTCTCAATTTTCTCCCAGGAAAACGCACGCCTGACGTACGACACGAAACAGCGTTTATTCAACCGGAAAGAGTAAGAGAATTATTACTCACGAAAGAAGTAAGAAGATGGAGAAGAAGAAAAAAAAAAGTAAAATAAAATAAAATGGAAAGCTCTTTTAGTTTTGGTTGCGAAGAAGAAAAGTACAAGTTTCATGCAAATATAATAAAGCTTTAAAAAAATGATTACTCGGATTTGCAGTCCTAAAGGCAATCATCGAAAGACTCTTCTTTTATTTATAAACTTATATTTGGGAAATGCGCACGGATTCTCCGTAGTATTTTTACTATTTATTTCTCTCGATTTTTTTTTTTTTTTATTCTTTGAGTGAAATTGAGAAATGGAAGAAGAAAAATCCCCTACCATTTCCAGAATTGAAACGCGGAATTAGAATGGTCGGGGACTTTATGTCCTCCGCTTACAAATAAAATTAAGAAAAATAGGTTTCGCAGCAACCAATAATTAACTACGAAGATATATACACTTAACGCCGTATACTACGCGAAAACTTTTAATTATCCATTTCCGTTTCAAAAAAAAAAATTGCAGAAGACAGAAAAGCGTGACGCGAAAAGAAAAAACTCGTTAAAGAGACGCTTACTAAATAAACTAGAACTAGTTTCATCATCATTTTTTTTTAAACACACAAATTCAAATTAAAAGACGGGTTTTAATTTGAATTTCCATTTTCGAACAAATTTATTTAATCGAATCAAAGTTAAAAAAAAAAAAAATAAATAAGTAAATTATATACGTTTTAAAAGCGACAGTTAATAGAATATTTTCATTACTGTATACGGGGGGGAAAAGATAGAGATGAAGAAGAGGGAAGGGGGGGGGGAAAGATAGAGATGAAGAAGAGGGAAGGGGGGGGGGGACCTTCTTACACA
>JAQGAZ010003899.1:0-10000 GCA_034692225.1 Polydesmus complanatus
TCCTGAACATGTAGTACATTATATTCATATAGCCCATTGCAGCTTCCTTACAAATTTCCTGGTTGGTGAAATGTACATACTTCTTCCTACTGTCCCTCGGCATCATCCTCACTCAGTGGCACTTCTGAAGACCACTCGAGTACCTCTAAGAACATCCCTATTCCACTCATCCGGTGCGACATTCTGGGATGCACTCATGTTGCTCTGATGGACTCTGGAGCATCTTACAGCCAAGGAACGGCGCACCTCTACGCCGCTTGCGAGAAATTCCACATTCCAATGACTGAAGTTCCAGAGGACACAGAGGACCTCATTCTAGCTGACGGAAACTCGCTAAAAGGAAGACGATATCAAGCAAAACTACCCATTCACATAGGAGACCGTGTAATTGATCAACAATTCCTTATTTTTCCGGACCTAACTTCGAAAATGATCTTAGGCTATAATTTTATGACCACCAATGATGTGGTCATTCGAGCAAAAGAAAGAAAATGGTACTTTGGAGACACTCCACTAACCAAAAACTTCTTTCTCGGTGGAAAAGTTTCCTCGAACGGTGTGCCAGAGGAAGTCTCACCCGCCATACAGTTAAAGTGCCTCCAGAACACCACTTCAGCCGCCAGCTGTAGAAAATCTGTGGCACTACGAGATGACAAAGGAGATGGCCTCACACTGGCCCAGCGCATTCAAGCCAATGACCTCTTGGAGGAATTCTACATGGTCTTTGAAATGCCACCGAAACCCACTCCAAAAGCGATCCACAAGATCGAAATCGTCTCTAAAAAAAGATATTATCGTCCGCTACCACGGATGTCGCCCGGGTTTCATTTGGGTATTATTTTGTCAATAATATTAAGCTACAAATCTAAACTTTTTGAATGTTAAAATTTTATATTTTTAAATACAATACTGAACTTTAAATTAAAGCAGGCCTAATACATTACTCCAAAATAGTTAAAAATGCGTTAACATTTTTTGATTTATATTACAGTATATTTAAACAAAACTTGATGCAAAAAATGAAAATTTAGCTTTTCTATATTTTTTTGTGCAATTAAAATTATTAATTGCACTACTAAATATAACCATTTTAATTTAACTTGTACAACATAATTGCCAAATTACGAGTATAAAGAATATATAAAAATGTGTTTTATAACACACTTCCTAATTTTTCGAAAATAAATACACTCCTAATGGTAATGCAGTAAATGCATGTTAACCAGACCACGTATATGTGATTTTACCATACTGTCGAGGGCCCAGCTCACATTCGCTTGCAAGCCCCGCCCCTTCGACGTCACTTTTGTTTTTCTAGCAGCCTTCTTACCCACCTCAACTATAGTAGTGTACGATCCGGTGGCTAGGCGACTAGTCGATCGCTCCGCACTAACCTCTCTTTAATAAAACCATAGTAAATGTATGTTTTGCCTCTATTCTCTACGATATACGTGCTTTCGCACGTGACCGTCACTACTTCGGAGCGGGGATCGGGGGTGAAGAACAGAAGAGAAGCAAATATTTTTCTATTTTCAAAAAAAAAAAAAAATTTTTTTTAAGAAGACTTGGAGTAGACAAAGGTACTGTGGTCCTTTGAAGACCAACGCACCTCAAACAACCAACTTTGCTACAACAAATTATCCCCACTGCATTTTTTCGAAAAAAATCAACATTTCTTTTGAAAAAAGGCGTTTTTTTAAGAAACAACATTAGATGAACCTTGAACAAAAGAGGACGCTATAACGGCCTTTTGTCCATCAACCTAACCCCATCAACTCTTGAGATTCTACCTACCTGGCCAGAGAAAACAACTGCAAACCTCAAAAAGCTTACAAACTCGGAATCCTCAGGATCACTGACAATTTTATTGAAATAACTACTTGCAAACTTTGTGACATTGTGTAGCGACTAAACTGTGCATTTGTGACAGTGTGTGCTTAAAACTCTACTCTTTAAGCCCACCCATCGACCAGCTAATCACGAAATTTATTCAGTAAAACAATTATTGCTCTTTGTTCAAATTTATGACCATCTGTGCCCCATTTTATTTTACTACCGCTCCAATTGTCCCCAATGTTTCCCTGACCTTACACCAGGCCCTTGCCAATTAGCACGCCCTTCCTAAAACTTTTTTCGAAACTTCAAAAAATATTATAAAATATGTAAATAAAATAAAATTGCACGTTGACTACTTCTCACTGTTTTAAGCTTTTATGTGAAAGTGTTTCACTTTTTTCTTGTGCGAGATTTTGTTTGTGTGAAAGTTTTAACATGGAATACACTATTTCCCCCAAAAAAACGTACAAGCATGTTAGAAACGACCAAATTATCAATCAGCCTTGTGAGCTTAACCATGCTGCCAGTCATGGTAAAGCATTGGTTGAACAAGTATGGGCAACATTAAGTAAGATGCTAAAAACTTGGCAGATCCCACTAGAGATATTTTTAATAACAATTTAGCTAATCTGCCTGAAGAGTATGCTCACCTTTTGCCTGTAACAGAATCCTTATCCAAGGATGTGTGGTGCCACCAGCAGAAAGCAAGACAACTTAGAAATAATGTCAACTAAAATTTTTTAACCAAACTAGGTCAACAGTTTCTTCAAGTAAATGAAAATCTAATGTCACATCTAATGTCAAATTGGACATGTCAGAGACATTTAATGTTGGGAACATTTTATCCTGGGACATCTAATATCAGAGACAATGTATGTTTGAGATGGTTGTAATTAATGCATTTCAAGCTGTATTTCCAGACATTTCCATGTCACCTGGCTATTTTCATTTTGGCCAGTGTATTTGGCAAAAATTGCAAAACCTTAGAATAACTGAATTAAATTATCGTGACCTACAATTTGCTATGAAAGTAAAAAAACTGTATGCCCTAGCCTTTCTGCCAGTCGAGAAAGTTGTTATCAACTTTTACACCCTGATTGGGGATGAGAGCTACAGAGATCTGGACTACTTAATTGATTACTTGCAGGAAAATTTTATTGGAAGAATGAGGGGCCCAAGAATAGCTATAGAACCAAGATTCCCTATAACTCTTTGCAATCAATATGGAAGAGTATTAAATGAGTTGCCTAAGAGCAATAATTCTATTGAAGGTTTGTTATTTATTAAATTTATATTGTTAAAAAATAATGTATTTTGTTTTACAGGCTGGCATAATGCTTTCAACAACAGTGTTAGTTTTGCCCACGCCTCTTTTTCTTTACTGGCAGAAAAACTGCCAGCTGGAGCAGTATTAGAAAGCAACAAATGCATTGTAGTCAACATGCACCAACAAAAAAGAAAAAAAATATGAAACCTTTAATGAAAATCTTTTAAACCATGGTCACCAAAGGGTGTCACTCGGTGTGGGTCACCTGGTGTGGGTGTATTTTTTCTCCCTTCCTAATTAGCAAAAGAAGGTGAGCGAGCAAGCAAAGTGGCTTTATGGCCCATGGTCTTCTTCTAAGACCAATTTTAGAAACGTTCGTAAATAGGTCAAGTTTTCTTCACGTTAAGAGCACACTCTGCCTCCTCACCACCCCCCTGCATGAATTACACTTAACCTAACCTCCTCACCACCCCATTACGTTTGAACTCTTAACTTTTCACGTGGTGGCCACATAAGCAGAGTGTTTACTATGTGTTAAAACACTAAAAATTTATTTAATACCAATTTAAATGTTTTAAAAGTGATTTAATAAGTTTTGCAATCCGGAAGTCAACTAAATCAAACGGGCATCAAAAGTAAATTATTTATAAGAACAAAAGTGATTTTTGGTGCCTTCAAATAACTTTGAAAACGTTACCTGACTTGAATTTTTATTTGTGAAATTTTGTATGTGTTTTGTGACTTGTAATTCGTTTTTCGAACTACTGAAATTGCGGTAAAATAAACAATTAAATTTTACTGCAAAATAATATTGATTATCCAGCGAATTTTATTTAATCAAAATCCCGAAAATTAATTAGTTTGCTCCGCGTAAATAATTTGATTAAATAAACAATGATGACCCAGAACCCCCTCGTAACTCTGTAAGTACAAAATTTTGTTTTTTTACCTTTATGCCAGTTAGCTAGGTCGCCGAAATTTTGCTCTAAATAAATTCCTTATTTTATTTTATAAATTTTTTTTTTAATTTTTATTTATAAATAATAATGATTCAAAATAAATAATAATTAAGAAACGTTTTTCTTAATTCTATAATAATTTACAGCTGGTGTATAAAGTCACCAAATTTAACTAAAACACCAGAATATTATTTGATTTCTATTTTAATACCAATAATTAAAAATTAGAGATTTCAAGCACTCAAAAGTGCTATATTAATACGACTTCTTTATTAACTTTGATAGGCGCAATATTTCTCAAACCCACAGTCGTTCGCTCTCATTTCTCAAGACTGAAGGAACAATAATTATCCTTATAAAAAAATACCAGATTTAACGTTTTGTAACCTGGCCTGCTAAAACGACCAGTAGTGGACTTATCGCCTATTTAAAATAAAATTCTTATAAAAAAGTTATTCTCGCCTGGCCTGATCAATTGATAAGCTATGTTATCAATTTTCTATGAGAAGTTTATATTGAATTTGATTATTAATCCTGGTCTTCATGTTGCTGGAGTTTGAAGTACTGAATGGGTCAAGCGATAAACATATTTTTAGGTGCCTAGATTATATTTTTCCAGGGCTCAAACGCTCGCACCCGTGACGAGACCAGCGATAAGACATTAGAAATATAACACCAGTGGTGGTCTAGTGGTTAGCGCATTAGGATTTTGGCGTAAAAGAGTCTGTAGCAAATACTGCCAATGGTTCAGTCTTCTGCTTGCTATTAACTTTTTTTATTTTTAAATAAAATTCCTAAACTATTAACAGTTACTATTTTTATTTGAATAAAGTTAAAATACCTCAAAATTTAGATTATTTTTTTGCAGTTTTTGAAAACATTTAATTTTCTTAAGCTTAGCTAGGGAACATAAAAACTGGCTTTTATTTAAACTTACATTTGTTGCTTCATCATAATTTTGTCTCACAGGTTAAATTTAAATTAAAAATGGTCACCATGCAATAGATTGCGGTTCTTAAAGTAGGGTTAAGATTTAAATGAATAATTTTTGTTTTATTTAAATAAACTTTAAGATTATTTATAACTATTTCGATTTTTGCCAATTAACTCTTAAAAATATATGACCAAAAACACAATGCAAACTCAGTTAATTTGCTCCATTAGTATTAATATCCTTTTACAATTTCATTTAAATTAATGAAATTTTAATTTTTCATTTTGAGATTATTAAATTAAAATCTATTATCATTTGAAAATTTTAAATTGAAGTTTTAATCAAGTAATGTTTTCCTGTTTGATTACCTTTCCTGGTCATTTATTTAAATTTTGGTTGGGTTTATTTGGTCTTCCGCATGACTAGCCTAAATGCCAATGACCCACATGTAACAAAAACTACAACAATTCCAATTTGACATGGTAAACCAACCAGGTAAATTTAACCTTGTTGCAGATGCACTCTCCCGAAGAGGTGTTGCCATCATCATTCCCGATATATGCCGTTGGTTTCAACATTACCAGCGCTATCATCACGAGATTTGAGGAAGCTACAACTATTAACTGTCACCTTCAACGCTATCATTTCAAAATTGGAAAGAACCGATCCATCAAGTGCCACTGAAAAAGGTTACCACATGTTGGATGGCGTGCTCCACTAATCTCCTCACCATAAATCAACCGAAGATCAATTGGTTTTCATGGGACTCTATCTGCTGCATACTCATCTAATGGCAGGACATAAAAGGCATCGAAAAGACACTCTAAAAAGCAAGAAACGGTTAATTTTAGAAAACTATGACAGAGGACATCCATGAGTATGTTTCTTCCTGTGTCCCTTGTTTCTGGGATGCAAACCACGCTGGGAAACTGGTACGAATACTTTCAAAAACATCTAGATGAAAGCAAGAAAACCTTACAAATTGCAAAACAATGACAAGTTGATGTATACAACAAAATAAGATGCAAATCACCTGTTTATAAAATCGACAACTTGGTACTACTCACCATGCACCCACACTCAACTGCAGAAGCTTTCACAGCAAAATTCACATTGCAATGGGAAGGGCCATATGCTGTTCTTGAAGTATTATCTTCCACAACTTTATTATTGGAACATTTAACCACTAAAAAGCCGCTGGGAAGACACCACATATAAGATCTTACTCAGAAAAAAATACCTGCACAATATTTAAATTCTTGCTATGTTTCGAACTTTCCTAGAGCAATTTTAAATGGACCACACAACAATATTCTGCCAGGAGTCGCCATACAAAGAAAAACTTCTACACACTTCCACGAGTTATCCCGAGAGGGCGACACAAGTCTTGCAATCGTGTCCACACACTCACTAATGATTGGTCGAAAACTGACACACCTGCCACGTGGTGATCGAGTTCAACAAACTCAAAACACAACAAACTTTTCATTTCAAAAGAAATTTCAAGAAGCTTGCAGCGAATATTTTATTGTTATTCGCCAACCAGCATAAACTCTTTTTTTTCAGCAAACGCATTATTGTAAACTGCCTGTTGACTATTTCTCACTGTTTTAAGCTTTTTTATAAAAGTGCTTCTTTTTTTTCTTGTTCAAGTCTTCATTTGTGTGAAAGTTTTAACATGGAATACACCATTTCCCCAAAAAAAACCCCACAAATTCAAAATTAACAATTTTTTGTTCACCAAACATCGGGCTGGCAAGGAAGGAACTGTATTTTAGAGATGTGAAGGGCATGTTAGAAACAGCCAAATAATCAATCAGCCTTGTGAGCATAACTATGCTGCCATTCATGGCAAAGCATTGGTTGAACAAGTATGAGCAAACATTAAGGAAGATGCTAGAAACTTGGCAGATCCCACTAGATATATTAATAACAATCCAGGGATGTGCGGCACCACTGGCAGAAAGCAAGACAACTTAGAAATGATGTTGGCCAAAATTTCTTAACCAAACGAATTAACCAAATTCAATGAAAATGGTCTCCAAATATTTGCAGCTGATGATAATCTTGACTTTTTGTGCACTTGTGATCCTTGGTTTGCAGATGGGACTTTTTGAATAACTCCAAAAGGGTATGCACAATTATACACTTTACATGGATTTCTAAACAACCAAACTTTTCCATGTGCTAACTTCCTGGAAAAATGCATAATAAATATGAAGAATTTTTAAATCGAATTTTTGCTTTAAGATTCAATTTAGTACCTGTAACAGTAATGACTGATTTTGAGATGGGTGCAATTAATGCATTCCAAGCTGTATTTCCAGATGTTACTATGTCAGCCTGCTATTTTCATTTTGGCCAGTGTGTTTGGCAAAAATTGCAAAACCTTGGAATGACTGAATTATATAATCATGACTTATAGTTTGCTATGAAAGTAAAAAAAAATGTATGCCTTAGCCTTTCTGCCAGGCAAAGATCTGCACAGTGAAATATTATTGTTCGACTAACTCATGCCAATTTTAATTTATTAAACTTTGCTTCAAAAGTATTGAAAAAAATTTCGGTAAAGATTATTTAAAAAAATTTTAAAATTTCAAGTTTTCAAAGTAAAAACCTCTAAAATTGACGTCATGTAGCGCCTCATTCAACTACAAACTCAACTTCTCAACTAGCCTATTCCTGTTGCAGTTATGAGGATTATATTTCGATTAATTAAGTTTATTAATAATCTTGTCACATTTAATTTACATTATCTTTTAATAACCGAAGAAATTAGAAATAGCATCGCTTTTAAAAATATTTCCATCTCAATCATTCAAGCCACTATATGTCTAACTCATTTTAAATAAACTAATTAATTTAAGAAACAATAATAAAATTACTTATAAATTGAATCCCAAATATGACAGTTTGCAGTCAAATCCAATCAAATTAGCTTTAAGAATTCTGACCAGATACATAACTCTTCAGAAAATAATTTACGACCATATCCAACAATTAAGTTGGGCAAACACAACGCAACACAAAAATAATTTTTAATAATTTTAATTTAATGTTTCTTTTCTAAATTATTTCAACCCTGCATAACAGATTAATGCCCTTGATGCAAAACCATCAAAATTGGAGAAATTTCCGCCCAACTGTTTACAACACATTTTGTCATTCACAACATATGAAAAAGTGTCCCAAACGAGACAGGCAAGTGTTCTATTGCTATTAAAATTATATAAACTATTTATGACATCCTTATAATAATGATAATTAATTTTAGGTGTGCAAAAAGTTTAATGAAATTGGAAAACAATTCCTTGATAAAGAATACAGAGGGATGAAAAGACGATTAAAATGAGAGATTGAAAGGGTTGAAAAGAGAGCCATTTTCCCTATCTATACAAGGTCATCATATGATATGATTCAGTACCATAATGGCGTGCATGTGGCTATTCATTATTGTACAAACACTTATGAGTTTCATGTAAATTATTTTGTAGCAGGAAAAGTAAATTTTTTTTTAAATCTTTTTAGAGGCAAAATTTAAAATGTTTAAAACCCACTTTTACAAACGAAAACACTCAAATTATTTACAAAACTTAAACAAAAAGTTCAAAAACTAATCTTATCCAAAGGAACAAAATGTTTAGGCATATTTTATTTGGACCCTGATTTGTTTTGACGGTGATCTCGAATAGGTGTTTTTATTATTAAAATCAGCTAGAGACTAGGTCAAAAAAAGGTACAATTGATTAAAATTCAATTTCCAAACTTTTTAAAACATCTAAAGTTTGTTACATACTGTAAATTTGAGAATATCATGTAAGTATCCGTATTTTGATGAACCAGAAACATTTTTTTTAAAAAAAAAAAATTTCAATATTAACTAAAAAAAAAGAATAAGAAAAAGGAAAAAACTTACCTTAACATGAGCTTTTTATTAATTTATCTACACATTTTAATTTTAGATTTACCATTACTAGCAATATTATTATCACTAGCTAAACAAAAGAAATTATTAAGTAAAATATTTTTAAACAAAAAAAAAATTATATTTATGTGGTATTTATTAAATGTTATTGATCAAATAAATTATAAAATGAAATTTAAAAATGCGGCTAATTACTAAGTCTACATTTTGCAATATAATGCAAATTTTCAAAAAAGCAATTCAGTATTTAGTTAGTATACATAAAAACTATAAAAAAAAACATTCCATTTTAGATAATTATGGTAATCATTAATCAAATAAAAAAAATAATCCTATCTCTTTCTTACCTTAGTTGTTCACATCCAAATTTCTTATAAAATGCTCTTTAAACGATGCCCAATAATTTATGTATTCAGATCCGGATACGTAGCCGCACTGGGTCACAGTGGGTGATATGCATAAAAACTAAGCTTTCGGTGAAGTTTTTGGATTTAGCGATAGCGAAAGTTTTAGAGAAAGCTTAAGAAGCGTATGCATAAAAATTTCTAAGCGTAAGCTTTTGCGTTTACCATTAGAGATAGCGCAACACCATTTCTTATCCTCTTTTCGCTTAAATCCACTTCTTATGTCGTCATCTTTGGCGTATAAGCTTTTTATTGCCAGTTAAGATAAGCATTCTGTTCTTACTTACAGAAATAAGCCAATCAGAATGCTTCCTCTTATAGGTAGGAAGGGCATTTAACTTTTCTCAATTTGAGAATTGGCATCCTTCTTGAATAGCAAAATTTTATCAAATTATTTTGAAAATAATTTAGATGGAAAAAAAAACGCAATTTCGCCTGACAGAGGATGAAAAGGTGGTAGTACTGAGCCATTTTTTTCACATAATTTGTGAAAATATTGAGACCAGAGAAGAGGATATTTGGAAGCAATTACATACTATATTTCTGCATGATAATCCAATGTAATTTTTTTTTGTGCTTTAATGAAATTGTTGAAAAAATGCAAGAATTATTTAAATTTATAATGCAAATTTTATGTTTATTTAAAAAGCCTCAAGTCATTATGACTGTGTAATT